>JAIFTH010000296.1:0-36263 GCA_019968535.1 Fragariocoptes setiger
ACACACACACACACACACACACACACACACACACACACACACACACACACTCACATGTAACAAGGCACATGCAAACCGACGTTCCATGAGGATTATATTTTTGTTTGACTTGTCAGATGTGGCTACCGAGTGCAAACGAAAATGACGCCGACGACGTTGCTGCCAACTTTAACGAAGTATTAACCAAAGTGAGAGTGAGAGTGAAATATGAAGCATGTCCTTTGATGCCCAATGCTTTCGTAATTCTTCTTCAATTTTTCTTTTCAGCTCAGGTCCGATTATACAAACTTTCTCACTTGCGCTGCTACGACCAAGAACCTGCTGGCAAGAAACAAAGCGCCTTAGTCAGTTCGCCAGTCAATTCGCTAGTCAGACGAACGAACGAACGTTAGCTAGCTAGCTTGGCAACGCACACTAACCAATCGGATGGTATGAGGGCGCCTACTGTGATGCACTTGTACGTTGTGAATGTACAGTAGTTGTTTTGTTTTTGTAGTTGGCATTGCTGACGAGTGCAGCCACTCACGCGACTCAACTGATTGTAAATTTGTGCAATATAACTTCTCCATGCGTGCATGCGGTCAAGAGAAGTGAAGTGAAGTGAAGTGCAATCAGTTCAGGAACTCAGCAGTACAAGTATACACAAAACACATTGTGTGATATGTTGTACTAAAACTGGCACACTACTACGAATCATTGTACGTAAGTCAATCAAGCTTCCTGATCGAGATTCCATGCACTTGCTAACTAAACAACAGCAAGCACAGCAATAGCAGCACCTTCAATTGTGACGGCCTCACGCCGCATGCAGCAACGCGATTATTGATGATGAAACAATTTTGTTTCATACTGTGTTTTCACCTTATCATTGTGCGTGAATATTTTGCCTGTGAGTGTGTGTGTTTGCCAATAGCTGGCAGCTGACAGTGTTATTGTTATATCATGATTCAACAGAGCCACGACAACTCGCTGACGATGTCGACAGCAAGAACTCTTGCTGTGGTTGGCACTCAACTAACAACAGCACCAGTGGCTATTGTAAAACAACACTGTGTAGCAAAAACAACGGACATGTGCGCATCATCATTTGCCTCACATGGGCGCTACCTTCCACAGAATGAATGAACCAACGAAAGGACGAACGGACGGAAACGCTTGATCAATTCGTCACGACATCTCGATTCATTCTAACATTGCTTATAATTGGAGAATTGTGCAAAGATTAACTCGGATCAAGCCAACTTGAGTTACTTGCGTCTCACATACGCACTGCTCATACAGATTATCGATCGAATAACTTAATTAATGAGCAGTATTGTTGTTGCTGATGGTTGCTAGAGAACATAAAATTAACAGTTAATTGTTCTTGGGCGGCACAGTTAAACGAACGAACGATCTAGTAACAACACGGATCAACAGGAATCGAAACAAGGAAAAATCATCTATTGAAGCATGCACAGTTAATATTTGCGAAATCGTAAGCAAAAATAATTGATTGTAAGCAGTCGATGAGTGGTTCAATTACAAACTCAATGAATGAACAGCTGATTTTATGTTTGTGAACGCTAGCTTCCATTAAGGCGGATGTTTTGCAAGAACTTAACGGTAAAATTGTTGAGAGGACACATTACTCGATCGATCCACTTGAAATGAAAGAAAAACGGTGTTAAATCATTATGTTTGTTGAACGGAATGCATACGTTTATGACCAGCGTATCGTGCGAGCTAATCGGCATACCTAACGCTATCTAGACATGGTGCATGGTATGCAGTGTCTGATCCATAAGGAATCAAATCTCATAGCAAGGCGGAAAGAGAGAATTATGAGAGCAATAACTCGCGTGCATAGCTTGGCAACCATTATGGTCAGTGCAACAGTGTGGTGTGGCACCCATTCCGGTTATATCATCAATCTGCACTACAAGATCTGGCAACAGCATCGACAACAACAGGTGATCTGGTTGTGCAATCGCACATGAGACTTCATCATTTTGCTAAATGTTAGCGATCAACTGATCGAGCCGTGATTCTAAGTTTATTTCATTACATTTGATACAGAACATTTGATCCTGAAGAGAATTGGACGCCCAAAAATCAGTTTTAATATCTAACTGATCCTTTAGTATTACCAATATTTCTCATTGACTAGCATTTTATGAACATCTGTGTGTGTGTGCGTTCCGCTTGATTGCAATATTGCGAGTACATGTTGTGAAACAACAGTAACAACAAATGTTACAACACACATTTGTTTCCCCAAACGATATTCACAAGATTACAATTACGACAATTGTAATGTTAGGAGAATGTAAAGCGCAGCATAAGAAATTATTCGTTCGCCGATTAGACTCGTCCGGTTGATATGTGTGCAGTCATGGCCGATGGTGGCGTGTAATTATAGCCTACTACTG
Organism: Fragariocoptes setiger; assembly: GCA_019968535.1. Taxonomy (NCBI): domain Eukaryota; kingdom Metazoa; phylum Arthropoda; class Arachnida; order Trombidiformes; family Phytoptidae; genus Fragariocoptes; species Fragariocoptes setiger. Next base: position 2,412 of record JAIFTH010000296.1, read on the forward strand.
TGGATAATGCAAATATAGTGTTGGCATAATCTTGTTCATACGTAACCTGTTACACAAATTTAGTGGACGAAATATGAAACAGTGGTGCAACAGTGAAACAGAAACACAACTTGATTGGGTTAGAGAACAATTGTAGAGTACTGGTCGATTTGATTCGGACAACAATAGCAAACGTCTCGCCGCATGGTTGAGTTTGACAGTGACGATGATTAGCTTTGTCATCGAATTCCGAGCAACACACAGTGCAACAATTGATTGTAAACAGTTGAATACAGGTGTGATTGTGCGACAAACCAAAGCTGGCTTTTGGTTCGAATTCTTCAAAGTCAACATATTCGTGCAAGAAGTGTAATGAAAGTTACACTAATATGAAATAGCTAGCTCCGTTTTTATTTTCAACTCAAATACAGATAGAGCTCAGATTCCTTTTTGTGAGTCCAAATTGAGCCAGCGGTTGGCCAACCAACGGCATCGGCACCGTTTTTCATACTTGAATGAGCATTCTTTCAAGTTTTCTCTTAGGAATATACACTGAAAGAACTCTGGTGCCATCTTTATGTGTAATATTGAGTACTTTCGTTCCACTTGAGTGACGACTTTCATTTCGAGGATCAGATTTCGAATTCAGCACTCAAAGAGTGTTCAAGTAATTACTCTCTCCGTTATCGTTCCTTTCTTCTGAACCTGACAATCTGTTGTGTTACACACAGTTACAGACCTTGAAAGTAACTCTTCACGCATCTTTAATTAGCTAATTGCTGAGGCTTCGTCTGTAGCTATGCAGCTGTTGACCGTTTACGACGACGACGACTGATGACAAACGACTTAACAAAGATAACAAGATAACAGGATAACAAGGGCAGGCAATTGTAGCTGACATTGCATTGCATTGTTGTCGTTGTCGTACTATGAATAAAGGTTCACTGTAATTAGCACACTGGGTAATGAGCACTGCACGGCAAAGATTACGATCTACCATCGATGACCAGAGATAGTGGCTAAATTTATACTCAGAGTCCATGTCTCCAGCCCGAAACTAAAACGTTGCATCACAAAATGAATAGACAAACACAGATTTTTGTCGCATGTTTTTTATTGTTTTTTTCTCTTTTAACAAATTTTCAATGATTGTGTTCACTTGCCACAATTGCCAAATGTGCGGCCCAAATTAGAATATATATAAATTACAAAAATTAAGTTGCACTCGAGTGTGTTAGCAGCGGCACTTGCACAGCTATGATTAAGCAGCTGCACAGCGCGATTTACAGATAGCGGCGGCCAACATGCGGCCGTCAGGCACCGAGTCCATGGATCGACGAGGTCGATTACTGACTATGGTGGCGCGCGGTCGCTCAATGGCATACGGATTGGGCGTCGGGCACACGGTCGGTCGTGGGCCCGCGTCGATACGACGCAAGCACGTTTGCGGGTCTACCCAACGTTCGGCAATCGGCGGGCGTGTGAATACCAAATGATTGGTTGACAGGTGTTGTGTTGTGATTTGCATTTGCTGCGGTGCATACAGTGGTGCTGGTGTTGTTGTTGTCCCTATTGAGTGATCAGTTGTTGATAATGATTGTGATATTGATTGTTGTTGGTTTGAATAGCTATTAGCGTTTAAGCAGTTTGGCACACATATTGGAGTGATGACTGTTGATGCTGACTGTTGCTGCTGGGTGTGCACCAACGATTCCAGCTTTTGTTTGCGTTCGTGGCAGACAACAAACGCACAACCGATTGCGTGCGCGACACGCTCGCCGAGATTGGCATTGTTGGCCGCACTGGAGCCCGCGATTGCGTGGAAGCCGTGACAAATCCAGCGCCGGGTGGTGGCGTCGCGGCAAATGTAGGCGAACGCGCGCGGATGACGCCGATCAGGTGCACAGAATGACACACGATCGAGTGTTTGATCGACCAACAATTGTCGCTCGTCCTCGGCGACAAAGCGCAATCCGTCGCTGGTGATGTGCAGCACACCGCTCACGCGGCTGGCACCCACACCATGCACGCCTGCCAGAGCGGCCACCTTATTGAGGGGCGCACCATCGGTCGACAGGTGATTCGCAGCGGCTGCGTCCAACAGTGAGTGAGTGGTACCCGCTGTGTTTCCGGTGCTGGCGCGTCGACGCAACTGCTCGAGGGCACGCTCACACACGTCGACACCGCGCGCCTCGCGTACCTCAATTGAGCCCAAATATTTCACCGGAAACGTGCATTGGGCGCCGCGACGCACCGCCAATTCGTCGTCGTGTTTCGCTTGGTGAGCGTGACTTTCGGCCTCCTTGAGACTGAGCGTGTTGTTCACGCCCAAGCCTCTCAAAGAGCGTCTCAATCGATCGATAACCATCTTGTGACTTATGTGATTCGTTTCTGGAATTAAAAATTAAGTGTATTTCTCTCTCTCCCCCTTTCCGAGCTATGATAAATTATTATGTTTGCGCTTCGTTCGACCAATATGGTGATTGTTGTTCCTCTTCGTTACATGTGACGATTCTATAAGATACTTTTTAAATCATAATTGATTGCTAATTGGTTGGTGCGTTTCTCTACATTAACAGTTTCAATGGCCATAATTTCAACTAACTAATGATCTGGTGGTGGTTGTGTTAAATTTGTGCAATCAACAGATGAGAATGAATTATTATTATACTATCATTGGTGAGTAATAGTCCATGTGATGGTGTCGCTGTTCGCTGGTTGATTGATTGTCACACAAGCCAATTGGCACCTTTTTATTATGCCTTTTTTCCTTCTTTCTTTATTGTTTTACTAGTATTGTTGATTGTTGTAACTTTATTTGTCAGCTTGCCTGCGTGCCTGTCTGTCTGTCCGTCCGTCTGCTTGTCACTGCTGTCACTACTAATAGCTCAACCACACATCAATTAATGATGGTAATAACAACAAGAGCAGCGTAACAAGTAACAAGCCGCAACAAGTGCTGTCCGTCGCGCCATGTGACGTTCTACTCACGAATACACAAACACACAATGCTGGATTGTGTCAATCCATCATACAATCAACAACAATATTAGATAGTTAACGACAAAACGAAGGGAACGAAACATGACGAGCAAAAGTTAAAAGTGCTTGATAAAAGTGGGGCGAGCGATGCAGGCACAGCGATGTCGCCAAATGCAACCAGTTTATTCAGCATCGATTGATATATTAGTATTGGGTGCTCACAACAACTAGATCTTCTCTCTACAAACAGCTAGTAGATGCGCATTCACAGATAAAAGACACAGCACAGCGTAAGGCAAACAGGAGGCTGGTGAGTACCCTCAACACTTATCTAATGTTCCAATACTCCAACACTCCAGTGCCGCAGCACTCGAACACACATTAGACGATCGACGATCGACGATCGACAATCACCAGTAATCAACAATCAACCATCAATCAGCTAGCTTGCTGACCCTGTACATATAGAACGTATTAAGAGCAGCGACATACAGAATTCTCAATCATTGATTGTCAATAATGCATTTGTATGTTGTATGTTTACCACTCATTGAGCTGCTAGATACTTGTTGTTATTCTTGTAATTATTATTGTTGCTGTTGCTGTTGTTGTTGTTGCGGCCTACGTTATGCTATGTTGTGGGTGAATTTTGCCAGACACCAAAAAACAAACAAAAACAAAACAACTCAACACAACAACTGGCGCATGTAAGCAACTTTTGATGATTGAGATGATTGCCATTCGACGAACACACACACACACACACACACACACACACACACACACACACACACATCTATTGTCGAAACAACCGACGCTCTAATGAAACTATCGCTCACTCGCGCGCTCTATCATCGCGTCAATCGCACGCTGAGGCATTTGACGTAGCAAGCGAGCAATTGTGGCCAAAATATTGAATGCGATAGATCAAGGCATCAAATCAGTCAATCATTAATTAGTAAGTAAGTTAACGCCGTGCGAAGCAACCGTTCAATTACAACAATGACTGCTATGTTTGCCTATGTATGCTCAGCTCGTTCCTCAGTTCAGTTAGATTGTTGACGACCACTTGTTTAGTCTTGTCATTGCTTGTACTGGTTAATTAGCTGTTTGTGCTTTCGTTTTGTTTTGTCTAGCATTGTTGTGCTAGCGACAGCTCATTGTCTTGTAAGCTGGCGTCAACGAACGTCCAATACAATCTAGTGACAATTCAACCAATCAATTCATGAGGTCATTAAACAGCAAATGGACTTGGCGACCACGCTCGGGTATCACGTTTTCTTGTTGCTGTTATTCTTGCATTGTTGTTGTTGTTACTCTCTCGTTGTCATGGACACATAGATTCCATGTGGCGAATCTGGCAATACCCGATTACAATCAATCACCGATCTGATGGAGGTCTATCGATTTACACCTAGAGAAAATCAAAATGATTCTTTTTGTTGACATTGGTTTTGAAAAAATTTCGCTATTGGCATCTAACCGATTATCACTCGATTCAATCATTAACTTCTGCAGTGTTCTATAAGCGTTTGTTGTGCGATCGATTGACGTCAAATGAAAAACTGTTGTTGCGTAATAAAAGTGGTGCTTGAAAATTCTACAATCTTAGATAACACATACATATTTCACACATAACAACGCCCGGTGAGGAGTAAAAGACGTGTAGATGACGTAAAAGAATTGCAGCATGCATCACGGTCGTGATTGTTCAGGATATTTACTGTCTCTTAGTGATTGATGTTCATATGACGAGCTAGCAAACAACTATCTTCAAGACAGCCAGACATGTTGGCGACAACGGAATCATGCTATCGATCGATGATTTGTGATTGCAGTTGCATCGAGCTCGGTACAATCAAGATACTATAGCTATCTATACACTAAGATCTAGTTTAATTGTATTGAGTTTATAACGAATTAAGTCAGTGATGATTACTGCTGTTGACAATTGAACACGCGCAAAACACTCATCAATTGTGCTTTGCACAAATTGATTGATTCCGACAATTGATTCAAGCAAATTTGAGGCACTCATTCATAGAATGCAACGGAAAGAAGCGGGTTGCATAATGATACGACGACGACGTTATACGAAGAACAAGCATAGAACAGCCTGTCGACCAATAAAAAAGAGGGTCGATGGTTCATTTAAGCAAGCAAATTAGTGTCGTTGACACTACACATTCACAAGACATAAGTTTATTCAGTTGTCACACAAAGCAACTATTTTTTTGTCTGATTAATTGATTAGTCCTATGATCAGTGGCAGGAAAATTTGTCGTTGCTCCTATTTATGCACACACAGTCTCATTATTGATCTATTGATTGTGGAATAATCATCGAACATACCAATCATCTGATTTCAAATCAAACCTCAATCTCAAGTGCTGTTAGCGTTACTCATTATTGTATTGGCTCATAGACGATTCAATGCCTTTCTTCTCATTCTTTGCGAATGAGTCAACAAGTTCCTCTATCTCAGTCAATGGATGCCTAGTAATCAAAGATTAAAGATCAAAGCACACTCTATGTAGTCAGTTTTTCACGTTATCACGCTTCCCGACCAATGCAATGATTTTACTCCGATTAAGTTGTCAATCGCTTAACACCAATAGCTCCATGTAATCTTGCACTTGCTTATTCCGCTACTCCTTGTTTTTACAAGTTGAAAGAGTTTCTCTTTGTCAATCTATATAATAAACATGGCATGCCACACAAAAACACTGAATTAAATACAACCATCAATATCGTGGGTCTCTTGCGAGTCGAATGATACGTTCATTGAGAAGCTAGTGTCGTTTCTCTCTGCCTGTCTGTCTGTCACGGTTGAACGTTAACGCCTGCGACGGAAACGTCTCTTAGCGAGCGTAATTCTTGGTCTGAGTTTCTCTCAAAATTATCGACTTCCTGTCTGGACCATTCGTCAAGATACATTCGTCTGTCTCGTTCATTAATATAAATTAATGAAATCAGAGTGGCTTCGTCGATTATCAATCTATAAATGTTGTCAAAAACCTGAGAATGAATGAATTCATTGTAAAAGCTCATTTATCTTAAGAATGAATCTTTTAGCGCGACATCGAATTTATTGTTTTACACGCTAACAAGATCAACCAGCCAAATGAAATAAAGCTCTATGCTATAGACTCGTCTAACTAACCAACTAGGGATAAAAAACAGCCACACCGAGGGAAAGGGTATATTCTAACACACTTGAGTAGACACAAAGCAACTGGTCCCGACCATTTTCATATATTGCTACTCATGATTGCTTCAACAAACAATAGAAATAAATGAGAACAGGCATCAACTGGTGGTGGCTCCAGTATCGACTCTAGGTCTCATGTGACACCATCAATGTACTGACAATAAAGACACTTGTGTTTGAGTAAGCTTATTTTTTATGGAATTTGAAGTACATCATCAGAAATGCTCATTTTTGTGATATACGGCCGGAAGTTTGTACAAATCTATTCGACATCTCGATTAGTGTGGATTGTGGTAGCGATGAAAAAATTTTGTTTGTGTGTGTGCCGTTTCTGCGCTTCTGCTCGTTTGCCGCAATCGACGTGGCTTTTGGTGCGAACAGCTGATACATGAATGAACACAACACAAAAGGGCGCATGTTTAATCCAGATCTATTAAATATTAACCATAATTATGATGATTAGATATTAACATTAATCTTATTCATTTATTGATAAATGATACAAACATTGTTACTGCGACACATGGATCTGTTGTTTTCGTGATAATGTTGCCCGATAGAGAATCCAGCTCCCGCCTTCCCACGTACTCCACAGTGATATCAAACCAATCAGGCTATTACAATAATTGAATGAATGAATGACACCGGCACACTTATTGATCGGCGTACATTCTTTTGTGTAATATAATACAAACGGGAAAGATTACATGAATGCTCAGTTGAATATTCTGACTGAGCTATTGTTCTATTCTTATTTATGCTATAACATTATCTCTCAAAATGCATAACCAAACAACGTGACCCATGACTGACGTTGTTTACCATTTTATTCATTGATTTGCATGCATGCTTTCGTTGCTATTTCTGCATTTAGCAATCGAGACATTCACATCAATGATCGTCAATCATCGCCTAGGGAAATTAGCATATCGGAGCACCTAAAAAGTATAAATGTCAATTTACACACTTGCAGATCACCTAAATCACAATTTACAGCTTACAATCGAGAGATCTCGTCATAGCTCGTCGTCAGAATCTAGAGTAACGATCTCGTCAGTGTCAAAAGTAGCCTTTCCATCGAATTTTACACCATTCATACCACGCACACCTTGGAAAGTCACCATTTGTTGAGAACCGACCAAAATGCATATACTATCGGAAAATATCGCACTGCCCGGCGACACTGTCGACCTGCCTGACTCGGAATACAATTTTGGCTTTGCCGATGCCTCACGATTCTTGCATGCATTTTTAGCCTCACTTTCGGTCATCATTGTGTCCGAGCTCGGCGACAAAACATTCTTTATAGCCGCTATAATGGCAATGAAAAATTCTCGTACCGTCGTATTTGTCGCTGCTATGCTCGCACTTGTTATAATGACCATACTTGCTTCTGCTTTCGGTGCTGCCATAACCGTAATTCCACGTCAATACATTCATTATTCGTCGATAGCTTTGTTTGTAGTATTTGGACTGAAAATGTTAAAAGAAGCCTATGACATGTCACCTGATGAAGCTAAAGAAGAGTATGAAAATGTACAATCTTCGCTGGAAAAACGGGATGCTGCTCTAAGCACAGGTCGCAGTGAACAAGTTATAACCACAGAAGATCCCGAGACTGGCTTGGTTAAATCGGTGACGCCTGTTCCAATTATGACCAAGATCCGTCGGAAGATGCTACAGTTTGTATCGTTGATATTTATTGAAACATTCACAATGATCTTTCTAGCCGAATGGGGCGATCGTTCTCAAATCAGCACCGTGATTTTGGCTGCGAGAGAAGATGTTGTAGGTGTAGCGTTAGGATCTTTATCTGGACACTTTCTGTGCACCGGTCTCGCCGTTCTCGGTGGACGTGTGGTAGCTCAATTGATATCAGTTAAAACAGGTAAGACTAAGATTTAGACAATGAACGACAAGATGCATAAGATTTAACTTTAAAATTAATCATATCTTATTATTTATGCTAGTCACATACGTTGGCGGAATTGTGTTCTTGATATGTGCAACCGTGGCCTATGTTACTGGATGAAAAGACAAAAAGGAAACCTGAGGATATGCCATACACTACTTTACTTTAAACACTACTTTACTTTAAACACTACTTTACTTTATACACTACTTTACTTTAAACACTAAGATATATTTTCAGAGCAATATCTAAAGCTTCGATAGAAACTCAATGGCTCAACTAGGTATCAATCGAACGATGCAAATCGACTCATCAATGATTAGTAGTCGATAAGCCAAACTCCACGAATATGAAGTGCATAGCACATCACTGTGATTGTACATTAAAAGTTTTCTCATTCATATAGTTCAATTGAAGATTGGATTTGAATTACTCATAAGATCTAGACTGCTTGTCACGTTTAATTCTAGCCAGCTCTCGTAATCGCCATTTTTCGTATGCGATTTCTTCATCCTCGTCGTCAGTATTGATTGACTCTATTGCTGACTGAGGTATCTCGTCGCCATCATGGGCTAGTTCTTGATCTTTTTCTCTCTGGATCAGTGCTAAAGCTTGTTGCCGCCGTTCTTCATACATTTTTTCTTCTTTCTCTTGACGCTTAATCTCTCCCTCTTCATATTCTTTTTCACGATCCATTCTTTCCTCTTTTCTCAAGAAAACTGGCTTCAACATGGGGCCTGGCTGATTTGAGTCATCAGAACTTTCGTCTTCTTCCTCACTTTCGGAATCAAGCTTAAATGTTTCTTCTCTGGACGGCATGAAGGGTCTGCAATCCGTCTGTAGCATTTGCCTTGCCATCTGATGACGCTTTCTGACATCGTCATAATCTTCGCCAGAATCATCTTGCTTATTGTTGTCTTCGGATGCTTCACTCTCTTCTTGACTGAGATCATTGTACCGGATTTCTGACCGAGGCACTGGGACTGTTTGGCCAAACTTTTTGAGCTTTGCAAGTCTAGGATCTTCTTCCTCGTTCGGTATCACAACTGGTGCTGGCAGAGGAGCCTTAGAGACGATTGGTTCCAGTTCTCCATCATCATCCTTATCCTCGCCTGAATCATCCTCAAATTCTTCCTCATCTTCCTCGTCACTGTCAGGTGCATACTTTGGCTTTCTCCCAGGCTTGTAAAGTTCGATCACATCATTGCGCTGCATTCTAACTTTCAAAATTGTAACTCGATTTGATCGAATGAATCAACTCATGTTGAAAAGATATTATTGACATAATCAGCTGCTGAGTTTTACGGGTTCATATTCCGCATGCGCAGTAGTCATAAACTGATTAACGCGCTCATCTATTATACTCTAGTGCGCATGCGGTTGCCTCAACCGGGTTGCATTCTTTTTGCAGAAAAGAAATGTTAGAATTCGAACCACGATCATTCTATGAACATTGTGACCAGAGACAACAACTAATCGTGTCATGTTATTTTTCAATTTTTAGTGCAAATCAAGTCTACGTCCTTGGCTTTCCAGTTTTTCTTAAAGACTTCTTGGAATTTGCCGAGGTTAGTAGGATCAAGGTGAGTGTAGTAACAATGCAAAAAGAGGCACACTCATAGCATTCTTAGTATCAGTATTATTTTGACAACACTTGATATCACGGCTAATAACTCTGCACTCTCCTCTCAACAGTTTCCGACGATGTTGCACCATTCAATAAGAAAGAACATGGTCGAAGGGGAGGATTTCAACTTATTTGACTACTTGCGAGAGTTCATAAAGTATGTCGACGATCCAGGTTCAATTGAGGACCTGACGGCGACCGTCGAGAAAAGCATCATCCTCTTCGGTCGCTGTGAATCATCACGGGCAGCTGTGTTGCAATTCTTGAGCCACGTATCGCCCAGCTCCATCAATCTACTATTATCTAGTACACAAGAAACCACGGAACCTCAACCAAGTGCCAAGCCCCGCAAATCGTTCGTGCCATTTGTCACCCAAATGTACGAAAGTGCACGCTCAGTAATCAATTCTCTCGAGATCGATATTCAAACGACCTCCAAGTTACCCTTGCGTATCAAACACCGAATGTGCATATCGTTGACAACCAGTTATTTTACGTTGCTCGAACATGAACCCTCATCACAATCGACATCATGCGAGCTTCACACAATGCGCACCCAATGGATAGACAGTGTACGTAAGGCTCAAAAATGCATGGGACAGTTGGCAGAATCCAATTTAGCGCAGCATATATTGACAAGACAGTTATTGGAATATGTACTTTCAAGATGTCATTCGTTTCATCGGGGGAGCACTTTCACTAGTGCTCTTGAAGATAGCGAGACGCAATATGATCCTGATGAATCAAAGCATAAATCTGTGATATTGTTTGAAGAGAACCTTAAATTGCCTGTTGGAAACAAATTTCGTCGTCTAGTGAGTCCATGGATGACGAAAAATCATGTCAACGATCAACCCAGCATTCAATGCCAACAAAACGGACATGGCCAAACACCCTCCAGAGAAGATGTGACCCGATGGCTTATAGTACAAGCATTCCAAGATAGTGTTATCAGTTACGAACCATTTGCTTTATTGTTTGCCGAATGTTTAGCGCCTGTGATGTTAGATAAGGATGCTTGGCCAGACGAGGAGTCTCTTCGATGTGTCACTGAGCGTGATCTAAAGATTCTCAAAACTTTCGAATCCAACCCTATCCTTTGGGATCTTCTGTGGATGATTGGACGTGCAGGACATCTTAAAAAATGTCTTGTGTTGATTAGGATGATGTTGACCGCTCAACTGGCTTTGTGGTCTGCCTCTTCAACCGTCTCCGCTAACACAAAGCCAAAGCTCAAATTCACTACCAAACTTGTTCTCCTCATGGTGAAATCAGATCTTATTCCTAGAAGGCCATTCATGAGCGTGATAGAACTTCTGCCTCTCCTCAAGGCCAACGAAGTATTTTACTTGTTGCGTGATGTTTATCGATATTTGCGCGACAATGATCTGAACAAACTCAGACCTTTGGACCTACGCGAATATACAGAGCGTCTCCGTCTTCTGATGTTCAAGTACTTGCCTGGAGCCCAGTATCGCAAAGTTTTCGAAGCTCCCCTTTCCCATCCAAATCTGGCTGACTTCATTCAAAAGGGGTATAACTCGCTCTAACTTTGCAACTTTATTTATTCTTGCAGTGATCATGGATAATATATTGAATTGATTCTGAAAGAGAAATCTAGAACAATTGTCAGTATTTGAAGACTTCAGGATTGGAAGTCAAAGATTAAATGGAACAAGTTTATTACATAATTTATTTATTCTCCTCTTTTGTTGAATTCGCGCAATTATGCGTAATTTATTAACACTACGGTTCTAGGACGCGGGTTACTCTTTTAGCCACTTTTCGGCATCAATCGCAAATCTTCTTCTCATACTAGGTGACGGTGATTCAACTTTCATGGAGTGATTTCTCCCTTCACTCTATAAAACTGGCAACGCTAACTTAGCTCATCTGCATTCCTACTTCAATTGAGTTAGAAAATAACTAAATATTAATGTCGCTTGTTATGACATGCAAGTCATTCCTATTGTCTGGCTCGGAATCTCTAGCTGTCTCAGAGGTTGTGTCTATATTGCTGGATGGAGTTGACTGTTCGTGCCGATAATGTCCATCTCGCAAGATCGTCACAACAATTGGAGCTACTACTTTTCTACTGGCTGATACATTTCGTTGATTATAAAGACGAGCCCAGAAGCGAGATTCTCGCACCACGCTACGTGCGCTGGGTGATCTTGCTCTCATGTCGTAACCTCCTAAAGAATGAGACTCATCGGCGCTATCATCAGCATCATCGTCGAACGTGATTGAGAAATGTTTATGGTCTGGATGATCCTCAGGATTGGTTTTGATGATGGACAGATCCAACTTGTTCTCAGTTGACTCTAACGCAGATGTTAAAACTTCGAACAGGCGACGATGGCGAGTGATGACAACGAGATCACGCGAAATCGAATCGGGATTTGCCAAGTCAGTTATCAGACCCATGATGATGAACGCTTGACATTTGTGCAAATCGAAAAAGGCATCCAAATCAACGTTAGCCGCCAAGCCAAGTGCTTCTTGAGCGGCAACACCGAATAAAGAGGCGATTGCGACGCGGAATCTATCGTCCAAACTTGCAGAGATGCTTGGATCGGAATTATCGGTCTCTTGAAAGACTTTGAGGTCGCGCGTCAGCAACGATTCAAAGTTCATTTCCTTGGCGGTACAATTTTTGACCTCGACCAGAGATTTGTATAAGTCTTGGCGCGATGGACGCTTTAAAGGACCCAATAAGGAGTCGATTTTGTTTAACAAATAGACATCACGATGTGTGTAACGGCGCGCTCTTTCCGACAAACAAATAGTATCTAAAAGTACAGTACCATAAATTAGCATGAGTATTTCGTCAGCTACATGGTGCTCAGCGTATGTATAGAACAATCGCTCAGCCAACAAAGTGGTACATGAACCAACAGTGGGATCGAGAGTGAGGCGTATGTTGGGGTGATTGGCCAGCAATTCTTCACGATTCTGAATTTGGTGATGATCGACGATCTCAACTATGCGGCCGATCTTGGAAAATTCTTCGTTGTGATTGTGGTCGACCAGAGTGACAAGCACCTCGACGCCCATTTTTTTGATTTCGGCCCAGTCAATATCGTCTTTGCAAGTCAAATGTGACTTGTCGATATTGAGCGTCTTTTTCAGATACCACAACACTTCCGTTTTGGTCTCCAATTGACTACGTTCAATATTCAACAGCGATATATAGAGTTTACGAGGATGCCCGTTTAACTTCATATCATAGGCCGCACAATCATTGGCGGTCTTGTTGAGTATCTATGGAGAAAATATGAAGGTTTGAGTTAATGCATTTGATCGATATCATAAGGAATAAACAAAAATATGGACATGGTCCTAAAGGGATACAGGAGATGCCACTTACGTGAAACATGAGCAAACATGAAACGGCTGAATCAAGATCACAAGCTTCGTTACCAACAACTACGTGTACAGAATCTAAGTTGGCCCCCTTCTGGAATTGACGGCGACGTTCCTGGCGACTAGAAGGACGCGAATTCAACGACCGTGACGCATTGGAATCATTCCGACTACGATCAGTTGCAGTGGGAGACACTTGACGTTGGCTCAATGATGATTCACGACGACTGTTGTTGGGATGTAGGCTCGCACTTGACTGACTGTCATTTGCAGCACTTTCTTGAGTTCCGTTGTACATTTGGTGTTGCTGCTGTTGGTGATTCTGCATTTGTTGTTGTTGGTAGTGCTTGGGCAATTGAGTCTGAGCGATGCCGTCATCATCGTCAGTGACGCTAAAGGCACGTGTTTGCTCTATACTAAGCTTGAGCGATGACAACAAACCGCACGATCGGCGTTTTGCCTCATTATCGGCACGAGAAGAGACGGCGTTCGCATTGTTACGGTTCCTATTGATGGAATTGTTTTTATGACATGCACCAACACTTGAGGAGTGTAATAAGATGTTATCTTCGCTAACGTTCATAGCACTGTCTCCAATTGATTGGTGGCTAATATTGTTTGGAGACACAGAGCGGCGTCCCGATTGGCTGGCTCCTGGCACACCAGCAAGCGACGACGCCGATCGTAAAGACTCGTTAGTAGCTCGACGCTCACGTGAGCCGGATCTGATTTTCATTTTGAATTTCATCACTGACGTGTGTAAATTGTAGGCTGCGATGTGCAATAAATAAGCGAATGCATTAATGATTGATGTGCCGAATCTGATAGACTTTAGTGTGTGGGTGTGCGTGTGTGGTGACAAGAATAAATGGGTTATTTTCTAAACTCATAGATGCATTGATAGGTATTGATAATCAAGTCTTTTGGTATCTTGTAAAGCCAAAGGTAACCATTGCGTGTAAAGTAGGGATCGTTTCGACCACTTGACTACGGTCACACAAGTTTGTAAACAACAATGTGCACTCGAATGTACACTAACGACGGATCTGTAGATTCTGACTCATTGCACAGCACAGACTTTTGGCGCACACTGAAGCAATAGAGAGCTAGCTAGCTACGCAAAGAGAGAAAGCTGCGTGAAGTATAACTTTCTTCGCTTGATTATTGATATTGCAATGTATGTATGTATGGACTGGTTAGTAGTATCAGCTTGAACAACTTTGACAAACAATTGGTAATGGTGGCCCTGTGGTGATTCGTTTGCGGCAGCTCACTTTGTGCTTAAGCGTACTTCAGTACGCTCTAAGCGATCAAGTGAGCGAGAGATTTGTCTATCTATCCCTGTATGTAATACCAGCGTATGCTTGCCTATCTGTGTGTTTCTCTACCAACTATCTGTCTCTGTAAATGTGTGCGCGCGTATCTCCGTTGTTATGTGTTTTCGTTATTATTAATGTGATGTGTGCGTGTGTTTTTCGGCATTTAGCTTTTCTTGTTCTTCATATTTGTTTGTTGTTTTGAAGAGTCCGTGGTTTCTAGTAGTTTGAGTTTATTACCAACGAACACTGGTAGTGCATAGAGAGCGATGACAACTCATAAAGACTATGTGAATAGTAAGAAAAAGAATGACAATAGGAATCTTTATGACTGACAAGCTAGCATCAGGCCAGCGTGATACAATACATTATCTCAACTTGTCGTGGCAATTCGATCGAGCGGTGAGCACAAACAAATCATCTATCAGTTTGTGTGTAAGAACAAGCGGCGAATATTAATTCTGTCGGTGTTGTGATCGTTGTTGTCGCTGCCGCTGATGATGTTGATGTCGTTGAGATGTGCGCGACTTGTGTTGTTGTGTGAAGATCGTGACTTGACTCGCGCCGTAAGACGTCGACAACGTCGTATTGTTGCTCTGCTAGTGCTGCTGTTAGTGGCGCGCCAACGACAGTTAGCTAGTAAACGAGCTAGCTCGTATGTTCGCTAGGTGTGTACCTCGACTGACAGATCGTAACGTGCTGTCTAGTGTCCCTTTCGTTTGCTATAAATCTCTCGTTTCGTTGACGGCGAGCTCACCTTTTTCGTAAGCTTGCACGCAGTGAAAAATTCGCCCAGCGAAACGCACTCACACACACTAGTGAAAGAGCAGTGCGCAGCGCACGCGTAGATTGTGTGTTGGTTCGCTAGCGAACGTAGAGGGCAGGCAAAAGGGGGCGCGCACAGCCAAACGTGCTGACACGCGCGATTTTTAAACGTGCATTTTTTCGCAACTGGGTCACACAAGGCGCGCTTCCCTCGGGTCCTCTTTTGAGTCTTTAGGAACGAAATTCGGAACCTTAAAAAATGCGTCCTTTCTCAATACACGCAGAGTAAATTCAACTAGCACAGTACTGTGCTTGAAGTTTTATGTACATGCGTTTGAAAGAAACATCATTAGAAAAATATGTACGCCCGCACACTCACACGAACATTCCACCGTCCAAACTGATACGATCGAATGTTGAACGAATGAGAAAAAGCAACAACAATTCCCTCTGCTGTAGCTGTTCTCTTAACATAGCACGATCGGCTCAGAGTTGTGTATGTAAACAATATCGTTTTCTAACCTTGTCGTTCGCAATCAGTAAATAAAGTAGTATAGATTATATGTCGAGGTTGCTCGGGCGAAACTAGACCAGCAATGTTATCGACGTCAAATGTTGTTGAATTGATCGTTGATTGGCAATTGGTTATGCCAATGTATGATTTGAAGTGCGCACGCATTTCAAGTGCACAGGCCACCTTGCTATCCGAACGGAGCCAAGCAACCAAGTGACCAGCGCACACACACTTGGATGATCCGTGCGTCGTCCTGATGAGTTGAAGCGTGCACGTCCATTAGTTAATCATTAAATGAACACACACACATCTAGGCAACTACCGCTACACGATAGCGGTTTACTTGAACGAATTAATGTCGAGTGTTCGGTCTCTCGCTTTTGCTTTCTATCGCTCGCTTGTCCGCTCGACCGATCGACTGCTTCCTTTCTCTCTGACTAATCGACACTGCAGCTTGGCCTGCATGTTCGGCCGAACAGAGACAAAAAACGACCAACCAACCTAGCAAAGAGAACGAAAGAAAGAAAGCGTACCATTGTTATCTCGAGACATTCACAATTCAGAATAGAATAGTGCTGTGTGTACTTGCCTCGCCAAACAACACAAAACACCAGATTGTGGAGTGTCGTATTGTGACACAGCACGTTTGTGATGGGTCGAGCTAGGCCAGGCCCTGCGCAAGGCGCACCGTATATGGCACAAAATTGGGCCAACCACGCTGATCTAACTAACAGCACTGTGAGAGCAAAAACAAGCACGTTGGCGTGCACGCATACCTTGCCTGTCATTCTTTATAGTGGAACAATACATTGCTTGCTAACTATCTGACAAACCAACTGAATAAATGCCAAGCCAACTAACTAACTATAACTTGTCATGGCTAGCTCGGTGATGCTGCCGCTGCGGTTAACGTTGAGCTATGCTTTATCATTGTTCGACGGGCAATTTGCGAAGGCAATGGTAATATCGTTTGCACAGGTAGACGTGCTTTACATTTTGTGTCCAGATCCCGTCCACTATGGTACGCTGCAAGGTGATGCTCTCCTAGCTTGCTTCAATGGTTCAATGTCTGCTAGCTGCTTCTGTTGTTGTTGACGACAATAACTCTGACAACGGCAAATTGTTCAAACGGAACGACAAAACTATTCGGTCCTGAACATGCCGATCGACGCCAATGAAACAATTGAAGCGGCGTCAAATTTCAATAATAACAAGCTGATTAATTGTGTGTTAGAGCTTCAATCAATTATGCCTTATCACACACGCAGCGTCCCGTAACACCGCGCTTTGATCGCGAAAATGTTTCGATGCTTTCGATGTTTGGAGTCGTTCATTCTTCGCATGGGACATTCGGCTGCCGTGTCATCTTCATAGTGTGCTCGACAATTATAACGCAGGCATGCAAGGGAGGGGGATGGGGAGAGCTCAGTGTCGTCGTCGACTGCTATTTGGCGATTGGTCTATGACCACAAGCCTGCTAGTGCTTAGCAAAACTATCATTGTTGTGTCGCGTTATGTTGTGCACCATCTGACAAATGGTCATTGGTCATCAGAATAATGGAAAAGGATCGACCATTGAGAGGTCTAGATTTGCTCAAAAAGCACACAAGTGTGAACTACGCGAAAAAATAGTGCGAACATTGAATGCGTCATTGAACATGGAAACAAACAGACAGGTGCACGTCGTAAGAATAGCAGTCATCTAAACTGCATTCTATTGTGTGCTTCGCATCGATCAAGAGAGTGTTGACTGTTTGATCTTCTTGCCTATTTCGCCCTTCTCTTCAACTCTGATGTATTGTTCTTCGATCTGTTTTTTGGACTCTCACATTCAATTCTATTATTTTCTCTCTCGGCCTTCATTTCCTTGTGTACGTGTGTTCATAGGTTTGTTCGTTGTCCTGTCAGCTTGGCCGTTCAATACAAAGAACTTTCATTTGTGTGTGTGTTTGTTTTAGTAAGGCAACGTAAATCGAGGCGTATCAGTATCACATACAAACTCACGGTAGGACCTCACGCCGGACACGAGTTATCCATCAAGTGTGCGTGCGTGTGTGTGGATGTGAGAGAGAGAGAGAGAGAGAGAGTCACCTTGTATTGAATCTCTCTTCGTAGCTTGATGTCTGTCTAATCTAATACACGCCCAAATAGCCTCGACTTGTGTATCGTATGTTGAAAGGTGTATATGGGCGCCTCTATGCGTCATATACTATCTGCTATGCCAGTGGCATGAACAAAATCAACAACTCTCATGCAACCCAGCTTAAATCCACCACATTAGCCTTGCTAGCTCACTGACCAGCCGACCCACTAGCTATCTAGCCATCTATCTGGCTAGCTAGCCATATAGATGGCCCCGGGCTATTCCTTCACATGAGGTGCTTGCAGTGAGCTCACTACACGGCGTACGTGTGAGAGAATGTATAGAGAGAGAGAGAGAGAGAGAGAGAGAGAGAGCCCACTGTACTGTGCACGTAGAGAGCTTACATACATGTGTGAATAGCTGTTGAGAGCTAAACGAATGGTTAAGGATGTCCAGATAGAAGAAAGGAAATAGGACGAGGCAAATCGTTCATTGCCAAATGTCTGGCAAGTAAATTTGATGCCAGGTGTCCGCGGCACTATCAGGTCACCTGCCGTTGATATTTGTCCGTTCTTGTCTATTCTTGCTCGTGTGTTGCTCGTCTTGTTGCAGGTCAAACCAAACAATACCCACACAACAGCAAAAACAACAAAAATAACAGTAGCAAGGATATAACAACTTCTGTTGGTCAAGCAATGCTGGCAGGGGTCAGCCGAGGAAAAGGACGCCGCCGACGACGGTGGACGAGATTAAGCGTATACGGAAGCTGACCGCTGGGCGCTTTCGGGACACCCCAGACATGTTGTGAACGCTGTCACTCGCCTTCAACTACGACTTCAACTTTACGACCAATGCTACAACAATGTCGGTGATAATAAACAATAATACAAAAGGAAACCTGCAAGCCGCAATGCACAACTCACAAACACATTGTGACGGCATGCACACCGAACGACAGCCGTTCAAATTGGACTCCCTCCATTTTCGTTTTCATTTCACTATTTGGGCACGGAAAGCGACCGACGGGCAAACAAGCAGGCAGGAAGGCAGACAAACAGATAGACGGATCGACGGAACGTGCCAGACACTTTTTTGCTATTGGCTACATTTCGTTTCTTCGTTTCTCGGTTTCTTCGCAACGAGATCACTGTTGAACTACTTGAAGTAATCAATTTCATGTTTCGTGAGTGAGTGTGTGAGTGCGAATGACACACTATACAGGCAGCAAAGGATGCATTCGCAAACTATTTGTAGCAAAGCACGATCAATGAGGAATAGACGAGAGTAATCATCAAGACCAAGGCATTGCACGTTTAGCATTCCAGCAGAAATGTTGGCAATACGTGGTACGATGGTTGCACGTACTTGAGCGCTTGAAATTGCTCACTCACTACTTGTACTCGAGGCACGACAACAATCGAATAGCCATTTTGCTCATTACAATTGTTGTTTTTGTTGTCGTTGCTGTCGCTAATGCTGTTCGCTTCATGATGTACGAGTACAGGCGCTCAAACGCGATACTGGTGCGACAATTGCACGCGACATTTGTCCGGAAGCGAGCATCGTCAATTCTATTACAGTGGCTACAACAGCACAACCGTCACAGGAGCCACAACAGCAAACGTTATCGTCATACAAGAAGCATTGTCGTGTGTCGTCTGCCCGGTTCGAGAGTCAACTATTTAAAGACATCTCTCTTCCGTTGGCTCGTTCTCGTGTATCACGTGATGTGATTGTCAGCAACAGCCGTGGACAATTGCACAATCTTTTGCTGTTCAACCCTCTCTGTTGTCGTTCGTTGTTCCGAATAAGCGAGCACATGAGGAGTAAGAACGACCCAGTTTCTGATGCCTCTTGATGGGTCGCCGTCATGGTGCTCTCGCAAATGCTTGTTTGTTAATTCATGTGCTGTGATACACAACCGCTAACTGGTTTTCTGACTTGACAAGCGCCGACTCAGCCAACCAGTCGATGTGTGTGTGTGTAGTCTTGATGCTCGCTGGCCTAACTGACCGACTTACGTACAGCGACCGACTGACCAACTGGCCAGTGAGTCATCGCCACAAAGCTAACTATCAGGGAGAGAGAGAGAACTAGCCAACCAGAAACTCGCTAATCATCAGGAGTCTAACTAACAAGGACAACAAGCTAGCTCTAGCACTGCCGGATGTGATGAAACCACAAGGGGCACACATTCATCGTATGTTTGTTTGTTGCATGGTGTCAAGAAGTTTAGCTGATTCTAGTCGAGTTTAGTAAAGTCTGGAGCGAGAGTCTAGACTCTTCAACTTAACAAGCGAGCACCGTCGGGAGGCATACGAGGAGAAACGAATTGTTCAAAGAAGACCATCATCATTATTTTAACTTTGTCTCTTTTCGTTTGTCGCTCGGTTTCTTTGTCTGCAACTAAGGTGCGCTACGATGAGGCTTAGGTTATTAGAGGTTAGATGTTGCAAGTTAAAGGCTAGATTTAGAGGTTGGAGTCAATGCAGTAGGCAATATAACAATAAACAGCGGCCATGACATTACACGAGAGATGAGCTTCATTTGTCTTTAGACTTTTGTTGTTTAATGCGTCTTTTTTCTCCCGTGTGGGGTGCTTACAACTCAATGCTCGCCCCTCAGCACTCAAACAGGATGGAACGGAATGGAACGAAACAAAACGTCAAGCCAAGTGACGCCGCAAAAGCTCACTGTCAGCTTTCTTGTTTTGGAAAAGGAACAAAGCTAAACGAAACGAAACAAAATGAATGGAAAGAGATATCCAAAGCTTTCAGTTTCTCTGCCATAGCTAACATAACACTTATGGCTCGTTTGCGTATATTGCTGACTCAATGTGAGTTGCGTTTGCACCTGTATACCTGTGTGTGGTCGGCGCACGCAAACACGCCACGCTGCGTAGATCACGCAATGTTGTTCGAGTATTGTTGCTGTTTTTGTTGTTGTTTGTGTTGCGGCTGTTGTTACTGTTGAGGACATTAAATAAAAGTTTCGAGTTAAAAAGTCACAATTTTAACATTTTTCGCTCTCATACTGAAGGATAGTGTGGCCAAAGAGTAATAATACAAACCAAAGAGTGAGCTCTAGCGAGAATATGCTCACTATTCTCTGACTGCGAACGTAAATCATAGCTAGAGGTCGTTAATATGTGTGTGTGAACATATGCGAGCATGATAGGCGTCAATTTTCGGTTTCAAATAGATGGTCGTCAAATAGTCAAGCCATCAAATGGTGAAGCACTCAAATAGTCAAACAGGCAAGCATTCAGATACATGTAGTCGACTATATGTGGTGCACCAAGAGCTGGTGGGCCAAACTTTACTCGTTTGCCGGCTCGAATGTGAGTTGCCCATTTGAAAAGCCCATGGGCGGTGACCAATTCGTTGAACCCTCCGACATTCTCGTGGACGTAGCAAAGCAAACTTGCTACATAACTGCAACTACGACCATAAGTCACACACACATTGTGAACCAAATAAGAGTGCAGAATAGTGTGTGTGACGGGGGGATGAAAATGAAAACGATAAGTAGCAGTAGCATGGGAAGAATTTTTATAAACGTTTTTTTAATGAGTATGGATATTTATGCATGCATGCAAAATAGTGAAGAAAAACTCTAATTAAGAATTAATTAGCTATCAATTTGATAGTATCAGAGTAACTCTAAAGTTAGTCATTCTGAAAGTTTTCATGCATGAAAAATTTTAAGAGCCCTCTGCTAAGAAACTCTTTGTTATCCGCAATCTCCATGTGCTGTGTTTAAAATGTTATAATCTGAAGTCGATGTTTGCATTTTATGAGCTCGAATTGAGGAAAAGAAAACACGTGTACATGAGCAAATCGATACATGTTGTACGAGAGACCATGAGAGGGGCGTGAACGATCATGAGAGTGGACAGTAGATAGAATTGAAGTTGTGGACAGAAATTGAGAGTCTTGTTGACGAACAACAAGTACTGCCACTATTCATGCAAGTCGTGACGAGTTTGCTCGTCGTATGATGCAGCAAGCTATGCATGCTCGATATCTTCGACTTTGGCTTTTGCGTTGACGGGACACCAAACTGTAGTGTCATGACTATTTTGCCAGAAACTGCTATCTTCGTCACAGCATGAACGGCTCGATGATAACAATAGTGAGTAGTACGTTCGAACAGATCGAACGTTATAAGGCCAGCAACATTCTAGTGACAATCGATGAGAGATGGCTAGCCAAAATATAGCAAGCAAGATTGTGGCACATGCCACGCCCTGTCACACAACACGGTCTGGCACGGCACAACGTAACACTGCACGAGACAAAACAAAACATCGCATAATAACATCGAACATTAAAATGGAGCAAAACGTAGCCCAGAATCGACATGAAAGCGGCCAACTATTAGAGTTGAACAACCTTAGCCGCGGCGGCTATAGTTTTAGCGGTTGCTCACAACATCAAGGTCACACATAAACACATGCAATCGTGGCATACGTAGATTATCGACTTGCATTTGCAATGCAATACTAGCGCGAGAGCGAGCACGAGCACTAGTACGAGCGCAGAAGTACAAGTCGCTAGGCAATGAATGAACCAGCTAACTGCCGAAAGGCTAGCTAGCTAACGAAAAGCCGAATGTCGTTTCGATTCGAGCTGAGTCGAGTCGAACTTTATGAACGACAAAACTGAACCTTCACACGCTATCATGCAACATGCAGTGCCTCAAAGAATGCTAAAAACCCATCACATACAATGGTTGAGACCCTATCCTCAGCATACAACGAGCAGCGTGAGCGTCAGTCACTGCTCGATGGGGCTCCCCGCTTGCTCTCTCTCTCTCTCTCGATTTCAATGAGCTTTACAGTTGGCTTAGTTTCTTTTGTATGGCCAACTACTGCTCGATCTTTTTCGTCTCCGCTCGGTTCGGTTCGCTTCGCTTCGGTGTGGTGTGGTGTGTCCGCCGGGCAATACAGTCAAGTCAGAGCAAACCAAGCCACGAAGCGCTCTCTAACATTTGGCGCCTGGTAATAAAGAGTCCATAGTAGAATAGCATATAGCCGCTCGCTGTGAGAGCTAATCTAAGCCCACGCGGGCGATTATTCTATCGAGCTAACTCAGCTTGCTAGCTGGCTAGTATTGAAAGTGGACTGGAAGAACTGACGACACACGCAGCACGTGCAACGCGTGTATGCCTGCAATCCATGCCAAGCTTGTCTGCTCTAATCTAAACACTAGAGACACTAGAATATTCACTGCATGCCTATGTGTGCAATTTTAAAGTTGCCACTCTCACTCCCACTAACTCACTTGCGAGAGTGCGTGCGTGCGCGCGTTTCCACCAGTGATTCACTTCAATCAATGATGCACTTATCAGTCACTTAATATGTAGTGCAATTCTAATCAGCCCATAGTCGAGTGGAGAGTTTGCATGTCGACAGTAAGCGATCGTTACAGTAGTGGAGGCATGATGCGTCAGGCAAGCAGGCAGCCAGGCAGGCAGCCAATTGTTCGTTCGTTCCATTCATCAGCGAGTGATGCAACGATTCAGTGATGCGCGATCTCTGCCCTTCTCCCTCAAAGTGCTATCTCTATTCTTCACTATAACGTTTACTTGGTTCTTTTTATTTTTATCATTCCTTGTTCTTTATTCTTTTAAGCTTCGTAGGCGCCTGATTCGCTAACGTTCCGCAACATTAGGCTCCTTTCATTCTTCTTCCGAGTGTCACTCTGCATACAATGCACGAATAATCTCTATTATCATTTTCCGCGGATTCGTTTGATCTATTTTCTAATTTTATCGATCAACTAGACTCTTCTTGTTCTCTTTTCGTTCAATACGATAACTCACACACCAAGGACTAAGCGCAAGGCGTGAATTGTTATCAACAAATTCTCATTATGCCGTACTGTGAGGTATAGCGAACATTCAATTACAATGCAATCACAATTACAATTACAATCACACTTTCTACAATGCTAGTTGTACTAGCTATTTACATTCACACACAACCATTCGGTATGCATTACAAAGAGTGGAAAGAAAATAGTCAGGCAAAGTTTCAGCTGGCAAATATTGAGCGAGCCGACGAGCGACCTAGCAATCAGGCAAAGTAAGAAATCACACTGTCAGCAAGTGAGAGAGCAGTCAACAGTCAAGCAACATGATCCGATAATAACAACAATTCTCTATTAAGCCAATAAAAACCCAGAGAGCTTAGCCAAATGAGCATCTATTTCTTCTCCTAGGCCTGTTGAGATTCTCAATCGACATTCGATTGGCTTTGAGATTCTTTATTAGCTATCAACTAGCAATGTGTAGAGCTTGTCTCAACCGACCCTTGTGCGAGGGCCCAAACCGATAGCGAATTTGAGTCTAGAGTAGCTTCCCGCGACGATTATTTTAAGCCCTCAAGTCTCTTCGAGTCCCTTCGTGCCTGTGTGTTCAAATCTCCTTGTCCTCACGCTCGGCGAGAATCTTATTCTTTCTAGCTGGTTTCATTCAATCCAGGATTTATACCTCCAACGAGCAGTTGATCGATAGCACAGCCCTCTCAGTAGTCAATAGACTATTTCTCTCTCTCTCTCTCTCTCTCTCTCTCTTCCTCTGGCTGCCGAGTTGGCCAGGTTCGAGTGTGAGGCCAATGAAGAACCAAATGAGATAAACAATTTCCTATCCACCAAGGCCAGCGTTGCCGACATACCGATACACAGTGCGGCAATAAATAGTGCGGCACACAGTGATAGTGTGTACGCGTCACAGGGCTATTTGAAAAAGATAAAGCCATAGCAAGCCAGAGCGAGAGAACGGCAGGAGGCAGAAAAATAGAGCAACCTTCTGACAGAGCTGTCACATTGAGGCTGGTAAGTAGCTGGCTGTCTTGCACCACACGGCTTGCATCCTCTGCTTCTACTTTTTCTCTTCTTTTCCTCGTCCCCTTCCTCTCCATCTTATCGTCGTTCTTCATTGGTCGTTGGTTCGATATGTCATCCGCAGTATCGATGTACACGAAAACGGTCACATTGATGCAGTGCCGTTTAAACCATACATCTTTCTTAGACAGAAAAATCATGCAGACAACTGATAATGTAGCCTCTACACTACTTTTTCTCTCTTCTTTTTGCTCCAGTCTCAACATCTGTTTTAGTTTGATGCACGCTTTTTTAACACTCTATTTTACTCACTCATTCTACTCTACTTTTCACGTACGGCAATCTGCGCGGTTCGCTTGCTGGCTTATTAAGAAACTCAAATGAGGCTTGACGACTAGACTAGACCAAACGAATTCACTAGCTCGCAAACTGGCTGGAACTTTCTGAGCCTTGTTTTGAGACCTCACAAACTAGACAACTAGAACTCAGGAGATGGCCAACATCAGCATGAGCGTGTGGCGCGCCTGAGGTCTGGCCAACATTATGCTGGTTATATTTTTAGCCAACATTGTGTATTTTTTCAATTATTATTGAGGTGCTTTCTCTGGAGAGAAAAAATGAGACTGCCTCTCATTCATTCTATTCTGTTTCTACCACAAGCAATAGCAGGAATACATATTTGGAGCTGGATTATGCTGTCGTTTGGCCTTGTGGCAATTATTCTTCCGCGACAGATTCTCTCGACGAGCCATAGTTAAGGTTGCTAGTTAGCTTGGTTCACGCACGTTCACGAGCCGGGTCCGGGCGATCCAGCTACTCGAGGGTGGCTCTGTCTCTAGTGTACACGTGTGTCCTAATGCGTACGTCTGGCTACGAGTTTGCCTGTTTGGCTTGGCTTGTTTGTTTATCCGACCGCTTGGCTGAATGTCTGAACGCTGATGCTCTCTCTCTGCAAATAGCTGGACTTGTCAACAACCAGTGGGCTCTTCTTTCTCCGACGTAAGCTCTCCGCACTCAAAAGTCTGATGCAATTCAAGGCAGCAGAAGGATTATTTGTGAGCCGGCCGAGCACGAGTTACACGTGCTAGCAGACAAATTTTTGTAATCATTCATTCCAACGAAACTGAACTGAATTGAATTCATCTCTTCTTTTCCTTTCCCATCTCATGACGACTGAGCTCAACGTAGACTCTAGCAAGAGGTTGCTGGCCGAGTCTCAAGAGTTGGTGGCCACTTGAAGCAAGACGAGAGCAAGCATGATAAGAGTAAAATGTCAGATTGTGTCATAACAGACTGACATTCAGTTTTTGCTAAGACTGATTCTTATTTTCAAGAAAATTTTTATTCTTCCCTCTTTTTTCTCTTTCTTTGCCAGAGTATTTTTTTTCCTAGACACTGAGCGTTCTCATTTGGTTCATCGCCAGCGGTATCATTGCCTTCACTGGCACTGATACACGATCAAAAGCAAGTTTGAGTGGTTGCAATGGTTGACACATACACAATTGGTCGTTATATTCTTACGAGTCGTTGCTACATGAGTTCGTGGTTGTCGTCACAACGTATGCGATAAAAACGACGATTCCAAGTGTGAACTTGTAAAGTGTCGTGCAACTACTGCTGTCGGTCGCAGCTATTGTTGCTTCTGCTGCTGTTGTTGGTGCTGTTATTGAGTTGTGTTGTTATGTTGTTGCTGGTCAGTGTTGAGCTGCTGTAACCGCGACGATGACAACAGCAACTACTGATGCGTGAGCCCTACTTTCTATCATTTCTTATTTTGGTTGTCCAAATGCGGATTCCAAATCCAAAGCGATAGAATACAATAGAAAATCACACGACTTGATCTCGAACACTCGTAACACGTGCGAGTGCTATGTCGATACACGTTGGGCACGACAATTGGCGTTGCCTCAGCATGCATTTTCTCTACGTGACATACTGTACTGAGACGAACACATATAGTTTGCTGTTGGCAGTTGACTACGAGTAGCTCGCGGCTAGCATATCTCATAGCAGTTACACTCGTTAAGATGTTGCATCGTCGCTTGTGACTCACTGCAACATCATCATCCGTTCGTGTGGGGCACAGACTCACAACATATGCACATGTTTTAGGTGCTAGTGACGAATTCCATTGAGCTTGTTTTTGTCGGCTTTTGTTGGTTTGTGTAGTGACAGCTCTTTGATAGCTAGCTGGCTGGCTAGCTAGCTAGGGCGCGTGTGCGGGCCACACACAACCAGTAGAACGTCGCAAGCAATTGAGCAAGCGAAACGAACGATCGATTGGAGAAAAAACTATCTTCACGGAAAGAGAAACAACGAAAAGGGCATATTCTATATTCTGTGCAGTCTGTGTATGTTCCATGTAAGTCCGATGTAGGCGCTATTCTTCTAGGCCCCCTGAGGCCGCTGCAGGACACACACACGCACATCGTGAGCGCGTACACACATTCAATCAGAGCACACGCGCGAGCAATCGCGAGCTTGTATTTGTGTGCCTGTACCATTTCAAGGATTAGCCTTTCGTAATTTGATTAATAGTTGCCTTTGTGTTGTAGCAACTTGTGTGTACAATACAACGACTACTGAGCTTTATCAAGGGCACTAGAGCACGATTGCGAATTGGCCGAATTGGCCAGCCACCAATTGTTCGATGTCAATTGTTTTTCCAATTGACATCCAGTGAAACAAATTGTGTCGAAAAAGAAAGCTTCTTCAACATATAACACACATTCAATACTTGCATTTGAAGATAAATAAATAACAAATGAATGGCAGTAAATCACGAACTTCGAGCTATGCAAAGCAAAACATGATAATAATAGTGATGAAGAAGAACTTGTTCGTGTCATCTTCGTGCGTTTATTATCATCAAGGGCTGATGAAAACTCTTCATTAGGGCTTTAGCCGTGATGTCTGCCGTGGCCACCGTACGATCTGTGGCCGCCGTATGATCGGTGGCCTCCGCCGTACGAACGATGACCTCTGTGTCCGTGGCCGCTGCCGTACGAACGGTGTCCGCCGCCGTATCCGTGCCCACGACGACCTCGACGATGACCGTGACCGCCGCCGTACGAACGGTGGCCGCCGCCATACGATCGATGACCGCCGCCGTATGATCGGTGGCCGCGACTCATGCCGTGGCCGTAACCGCGACGAGCCCGATGAAGGCTCATGCCGCTGCCGCCGTGATGCGACCAGCCCATGTAGCCGTAGTTGCCGTGACCGCCGTAGTACATCGGTTGAGCCTTGTGTCCGTACGTTCGATGCGTCATGCCGTGCCCACCTGAGCCACCTGAGCCTCCGTACGAACCGTGAGCATAAGCGTGAATGGCCAGCATAGCGACCACTGCACTAGCTGCCACAATGAAATACTAAAATATACAGATTGACACATGGTGATGGTTGTTGTTGTTATTATCGTTATCGTTCACATTATCACATCGTCAATGAGGAAGATAATGTTCACACGCATGATTAGATTCTTTTCGTCGATATTACGTTTACTTTAATAGTGGTCATGTTTGTCTTTGATCTTGATGCATCACTCCACTCTGATTTGATATGTGATCATTTCTATTGACTCAACAAATGAGTACATCAACTTTTACTAATTGTCAGATGAGCAAATAGACTTACCGTGAACTTCATTGCCGATTATTTGTCGCTAATAGCCACTTGATGATTAAGACTGATGATGTTTCGTGTGCTGCGTGTGCTAATGTGATCCCATCGAGATGTTTTCCACTTTTATACCTCGACCCTCAACTTGTTTGAATGCCAAACCGGCGTTGTTTACACACCACACTGAACAATACTGACTTAACTGACTTACCATCTCACCATCTCACCATCTCACTAGCTGTTACTGTTCAGCTGTCGAGCTCGACTTTGACACTGATTTTCCTCTTCCGGCGTTTCTATTAACTATCAACTCTCACACTCCTATCATCAACTTGTTAAACAAATATAATGATGATCATATGATGACATAAAGTACGGCAAAGAGTGAAAAAAAATCAGCACCCGACGTTCATGAGCGCCAAAAAGCATCCATCTTCAACGTGGGTGGAGCCATTCGGTACCTGTAGCCAGTCGGCTGGCTACAAGCTGGCTGTTTATCCTCTT
The DNA here is from genome assembly GCA_019968535.1 of Fragariocoptes setiger. Classification (NCBI taxonomy): domain Eukaryota; kingdom Metazoa; phylum Arthropoda; class Arachnida; order Trombidiformes; family Phytoptidae; genus Fragariocoptes; species Fragariocoptes setiger. The sequence continues at coordinate 31,140 of JAIFTH010000296.1, forward strand.
CTTCAGATCATCATCATCCAACTCATACTACGCTATTGGCTCATCTGTTTGGCTCATCATCTGTTGCCTGGCTTGCTAAATGAATGGCTCGATGAGCGTTTAGCCACTTGCATACACACAATCAAGAGTGTCGTACGTCAGTCGTGTGAGATATTGTACTACGTGCGACAATATCTCTGACTTAATTAAATAGCAAAACATCATGGCAGAAGCTTCTAGCAATGGTTCTCATCTGATCTCAACTCAACTCCACTCATTCATTTCATCTCGGCTAGACAGTTTGTCTATCATCATCAAATCATGATCAATCTGAAAGCTTCGCGAAGATTTCCCATCGCGCTGTTTTTGCTCATAACATTGCAAAATTGTCTTCAAACATCCTCTGCGAAGCAAAACAAATGGCGAAAGAAAAACTTTCTCTCTCTCTCTCTCTCTCTCTTTCTAACGAAAAGACGCTAGCGAGAAAAAACGATACCTTTTTCTCTTTGAACTTCCTCTCTTCCTTTCTCTTCTGAAATGCACATGTTTTTGTTCCATCTCTCATTGTAAGGCATACGCTTGTACACGTGATGTTTTTTCGCAACATCATCATTTAAATGCTTTTTGTTATTCTCAGCCAAAACAACAAACCGTGAACGTTTTTGTTGCCAGAGTGGTTGCTGCTGTATGCGTTGTTGATTTGAATGAAAAGAATCCTCGAAAGAATACGAAGACGAAGTTTTTATCTGTTGATTTCGACATATTCAATACTTTCGTGACAAATGTTAAACTAATTGGATTAATTAATTAACAAGATTACAATCGACGTCAGCGAGCCGACTCATTTCGAGTTGAGCGAAGTCGGTCCATTGGTTGCTCAAAGTTGTCAAATGAAACTGACCGCCAGACAGGTTTTCGATCTTAGGTGACGTGATCAAGTCTGAGTCACGAACTCATGACTGGACATTTTCGCTAGACTCACTTAACCAAAATAAACTGTTCAATCACCAGTAGTAAGTCGGTGAGTAGCTAAAAGCTTTCCATTTCTTTCAAACACCTGTAGTGCGTCCAACTCTTATTCGTGTGAAACATAGAAAGTGTTTGCTCTTGGTTGCACTCGACTAGATTATTTGATAGTTAAGATTTTAAATTTAAGCATGTCCCTCACAACAATTTAGACAGAGGAAAAATTCCTATCCCTATCAAGATGATGCCTACGAGTGTGCTCACGACTAACACATTACCAATTCTCCCACAATAGTCAAACAGCTTGTTTTTGGAAAAACTAGCTCAAATGTTGGTGAGAATATTTTCGTCTATTATTGCTACGATGTTTGCTGAAAAAGCAAGTGAGATTTTATTGAAACAAGTTAACAATAAAAGGAACAGTTCCTAGTTGTTGCAAACTCGTCAAACTAGCAACTGAGTATTGCTATGCAGTAATGAATTAGTAAACTGCTCTCTTACTATTTTATTCTATGTTCTTGTTTCTCGTATTTTTTTGTTCCTTGATTCTCAATTTGTGATTCAGGTATCAAATTAACAACTCAACAAGAGATTATTAACAACATGGTCAATGCAAATAGAACACTGATCATTCGGTTGAATTTATGATGCATTCATTCTCAACTATATATCCGACTTGGCTAGAAGTAGCTGAATCGACTAATCAAACAAATCAATTATTCTAGTCAATTAATCGATTACAATTCAAATGAACAGCAACCTCGAAATCGAAAAGAAAAATCACTATGAACAAGAACTATCTACCTGAGAGTATGTCCGAATTTGGTTCTCGTCATATGACTTCAGTTCGAATACTAATTCGATCTGATACGTTTGTAGAATTTGACTCTTGACAACTGACAGTCATTCAGCTGTCGGTGGGATCAGATATATGGAGGTAATTCTTAGACAAATGAGAGCGAGAGAGAGAGAGAGAGATATCGTTTGCCCTATAAGTGAAAGTCTGTGAACTTCATTTCGATGTTGTTGCTTCTCAATTTAACGACTTGATTCCTTCGAAATTTTTCATTTGAGATCAAGATTTGATTCGAGATTGATTCGAATCAAGTAGTACTATCAAATTCTTTATCTCACGTGCCAACTATACGATAAAAGGACAATTACAAAGTCAATAGTGTTTGTACACCCACTGCGTGACGTCACTATATTGTTGCTTCTACTCAAACTCAATTGAAGTGTCAAATGTTAGTGTTTCTATTAGAACAAAATTCTTAAAACGGTCTTGAATCAATGATAATTTCCGCTATCAACACACGAAGGCCGTCAATTGTGGTTGCAATTCTTGAAATGTGCAACAATGTATCCTTTTTTTCACATTTGCTCATCAAGATCCTATCCATTGAGTGATATATGAACCCATCAATTTTACGATTATACAATTCACGAGTATGTGTCGTGCATACTCAATTACTTGAGTTAGTTCTCTCGATCCCCTCAATCTGTCTACCTGTCGTCACCTAGTTTCAGAGCATTGATGAGTTGATGCGCAAGTTACCCGTTAATGTCGGCAAAGTGAACATTGAGTCTAAACTTTATCAAAAACTTTCATCAACGAAATGAGCATCAACTTTAAATGACAACAATTTTTTCGACTTTGATGAGTAAATTAAAACAAACAGCTCCACTTTCTTTTCGTTATTTTCATCCACGTTCATTATTTGCTGCTCATAAAGTTTGTTGTACAACAAGAACAACAGCAAAAACAAAAACAAGACCCCAAATTTTCAGAACAACTTTCCAAAAACTTGAATGATTTCTCACGTACAACTATAGAGTTGTAAAAAAATAAGTTTAGACGAGTGCGACATCAAACTGTCGTTCGCAATTAAAATCTGATAATCAATAAAAGTAATGATTGCCATTATTGTTCCTCCCAAAGTTATCGGAATAAGGTACAGAGTCCCTCCGAATGCTCATTCCTTGAAGCTTTTTTGTGGAGTCACGTTGAAGCAGCCTGGCTGCATAGCAACAGGTGCCCGGAATTGATACAAGTGCTAATCGCTCACACTAAAGATCTCTGTGTTTGCATATTGCACACACACACACACACACACATGTTTTGCTGGTTTTGCTTGCTCGCCCGATTCTGTAATAGCTGGAGAAAAAACTCGACAACGACGACTTAAGTCAGGTGCATTTAAGGTGTCACACAGTCTCATAAGTCAATGTTAATAGTAAAGCTAAGTTTGGCCACACACGTTTAATTAGCTGCGAACATAAGCTTTTAGTTTTCAAATCTCCATGGAAGCGTGGAGTGATTAGTATTTTGTTCATTAAACTTCAGGCGATGAAGAAAATACGATGAAGAAGTTACACTCGTAGTAAAACTCAATGTGCAATCAAAATATCATTCTCAAGGTACCATTGATCAAGCTGAGCTTCAATGTTTTTCTTAGCAATCGATTATTTTGTTCGGCAAACTTTTATTTTGAGTTTTGATACTTGATTCTTGATACATGAATGAGACTCACAGTAACGCAAGTGTTGCGCAATAACGAATGTTCACTCCCAGGAGACATTTGTATGTTTTGATTTATGAAATCTTTTTAAATATAGAAAATAGTGCACTTGCAAGGCACTGCACAAGTTACGTAATAGTTTTCTCGGTCTAATTCTGTAAGCAATTTTTTGCGCGTCTATCTGACCCAAATGACATTCCCTAGTGGTTCCTGAGAGTGCCGGCCGACGTTCGAGTACGTTTTTATTCAAAAATTGTCGGCAAAATATTGCATCATTTGTTCGCTATCAACGTTAGACCAAGGGGAAAAAGAGCATTGAATATTGTGTCCCGAATAGTCTGTAATAGAATAAACAAAACAATAAAAGTTTTAGACATATCTTCAGGATAAAGCTGCGATAACTTTTTTCGCTCGAGCAAAGAGACAAAAACCATGTCCACCCAGCTTCGGTCAACAGTGAATCTTTTCGTCTGCCATTAATTGTATTGATTTTTAATCATTGAAATCATCAAACTTTCATTTTCACTGTTGCTGTTGTTGTTGTTGTCGGTATTGTATTAAACGGGCCCGCAGTTCTTTCGCGTATTCTGCCATCATTAATTTTTGGTTAACGAGACTTGGTGTGGGTGGATCGTGAACAATGTCTCGAAACCATTTCCACGATAGATTCTCGAACAAGGCTAACGTGCTGATTAAAACTTCCTTCTCTTTTTTGCCTAATGGATCAGTGACCATGGAGATATGGTATTCGTGGAAATGCTTCATGATGCTGTCGTATTCACCGTTCGCAAGATTCAAAGTTTTCACGTCCTCATCAGTGAATTTGGTGTTAGTCCTCAGTGATATCAGTGTCTTTTCGATATTGGGAGTCTTTATAGTTGTTTCATAGAGACCTTGACAGGCCTTTATGTAGAATCGTTTCAGCCGCAGGAAATTCTTAATGACAATCTGATGCAGTTCTTCTTCTGTATCTTCTGCTTGAAAACTCGTCCAACCTCTAATAATGGTATCAATAGCAGCGGCAGCCACTGGACTTTCGTCGTACAAACTGTTCCTCACATTATAGGGCAGATGAGCGTATTCTTCACATGCAACCTTCAACGCCCGGAAGGTTACGATCCTCGAGACTTTTGCACGACTGCAACCGTGTTGACAAATCTCCTCCAGTTTCGATAGCAATGGGCGCAATGCAACAGATTGTTCCGGTTCCACATAGCTTGATGACACAATGACAGTGGCCAGTCCAATTGCGATCAACACTCTGACACTGGGAATTTTCATGTTTCGATTTCTTTACCGATTGAACTACTCTTATCACATAATGATTAGTCGAATGGACAATCAAACGATATCGATAGACGAATATATCGTTACAATTTTGCTATCAATCCAATTAGAAGCTGGAATGAACTAACCAATTTTTACAATCTGCTGGCGAGCTAGCTCGGAAGGTATCGGCGCTCACCAAACTCGGCTATCTAAATTTAGAATTCACTCTATAACAAAGAGGTGGACAGTGTTATTCGCTCTGTGCTCCACAGCGAATCGAAGAAATCATAAAGGGTGCCAAACACTTAGTATGAAAAAAGAATAAAAGAAGCACACATGACTGTGCCTTTGAGCAGTGCATTTTCGAGCTCCCATTGACTTCTATGGCAAG
>JAIFTH010000297.1:0-36216 GCA_019968535.1 Fragariocoptes setiger
TGTGTGTGTGTGTGTGTGTGTGTGTGTGTGTGTGTGTGTGTGTATGTGTATGTGTACGAGTGCGATATTGACCTGAAGATTTAGTAACTTCATTGATCGGAACGCCTTTTACAGTTGGCAACATACTGGGAATCATTATTGATATTTGTGAAAAGATGTACTATTTGTGTCTAGCACACAAACTTAGACACACGTACGCACAAAATTCGACGACAGATTTATTTGTAGTTGAGTGTCCAGCCATTTTTTCTTACTAATATTCTTTATCTTAAGTGTGGAATTTAAGCTTTCTGCCGCTTTTATCGCGAACTAAGTTTCTTGTTTGACTGTTAACAAGTTGTAAGTGCAAGTTTTTATTTATATATAGTTTATAGGAATGGCCAAGAAGTTTCCAAACTGTTGTTGTTTAGTTTCAGTTGCTAGTGCAGTTGTCGCTCTGTTACTTTTGCCGATGTTCGAGTTGCCGTCGTCGTTGTTAATGTTCTTAACGTTGCTGTTTCCACCGATGCCGTCGATATTAATGTTAATGTTGCTGCTGCTGTTGATGTTGTGTTCTTAGGTTCATTGAAACCTATTGCACTTGATGCGCATGATTAGAGAGCTAGAATTTTATTCTAAGGGCTTGAGTCTTGATTCTCTTTGGATCTAGGATGAAGGAGGACCGCTTTGATTAGGGGAGGGGTGTGTCAATTTTATAATTTCCGGTTCATTTATATTTCTAAGGGGTCCCAACATAATTATTGCCCTTGAAAGTGTGAGTGAGTATATGCAATATTTAATTTGCAACGTGAGTCAAGTTGTTATGATAATAATAGTGGTAATACGATTGAAACAAGTAATTTCTTCTACAGAGCGTTAGTTTGTTTATAAATTCGTTGTCAAGTGTAAGATAATCTTGTTAGAGTGCGATAAATGAAATGTAATGTCAGTTGCTATGATAATGATAAGTGATTCATCGTCATGATGTGGTTTTTATATATTATCATAAGATAAGAGATTCGCTTTTAAGAATTATCATTATTATTATTACTATTGTTAATGGCTATCGAATGGATAGTAGACACAAATATTTTCTAAGAGTGGTGTGTTCGTTGTGATGGAAAGGAATTTCGGTTGATTGTGGATTGTTTGAAGTTGACTAAATATTTTACTTCGAATGAGTTCGCAGCTTTTATACTTGGGTGTCGCCAACTTATGCACGAATACAACAATAATAACAACTGATATTAATACTTAATTATTATTATCATTATTAGCAGCAACACAACTACTAATAACCATTATCATCATAACAGCAGTAAGTAAGGCATTAAGTAAGACACCAAAACAATGATAATTTCACAGCAGAACTTAAGCGAGCTGAGCCAAGGCAAAAGCTGAGCGAAACTCAATCTCAAATCTAAAGCTCAAATCCGAATCATTCGCAAATCAATCCGGCAGATCTGAAACTATCTCAAATCTTGTTTCTCAATCTCTGCAACCAGCAAACGTGCCATTATTAACGCGCCTCGGCCAATGCATAGCACTCATAATAATAATGATAATGATATTCGCGATGAGCCACAGCACACGCTGTTGCTTGGCACATTGTGCCTACGACGACGACGACGACGACGACGACGACGACGACGACGACGACGACGACAACGACAACGACAACAACAACAATAACCGCGATTGTCAATGCATTGTCAACTAATCAATCAAGCATTCAATGAGTGAGTGAGTGAGTCAGACAATTACAAGCGGTGGCCAACGTCAACGTAGTTGCAACCATAGCAATTGATAGGCAGTCAAGCACAAAGCAAGTGCAAATTGTATAGACACAAGCCCGGCAACCGTTTAATGAAACGCTAAGTAAACGACGCCATCATATGGCTGGATGTGTGAGTGAGTGGGTGCATGTGAACGTTTTTGCCCGCGCAAAAACGCTCACAACCGCACGTACGTCGAGATAAACTTTCCGTCAGTTGAGCCGTCAGGCAAGATGCAGATCGATGTCTATATCTTGTGGCAAGCTTGCTGTTTTTTACTTGGTCCTCTGTAGGTGATAACGTAAGCACAACTACATGTGCACGCCCCGACAGTGCTTCGACATTCACAAGTCTAGCTATCACGTAGTCGGTGGTTAAAAAGTTCACAGAGAGCGCTGTTAGACTTGTCATTGTGAATGAACATACACATACATACGCAGTAAAGATATTTGGTAGCTGAATAATTCACACAAATTTCGTGCCTTATTGGCCACCAACAATGGTATGCTGCCTATCAAATATCAGTGTTGGGCTCAATTGTGCCTTCATGTGAGCTCGGGATGAATAGTAAAAATGCTAATGTGAGTCACCTAAGCACACACATAATAGAGAGTGAAAGATAATGTTGGGTGTTATTGTTAAGGCACACAAACACACGTGATTATAATGTAATTTAGTGTAGTGTAGTTACAACAACCGTGATAATACTAATAGACTTGTCAGCAGCGCTCTCATAATAGTTATCAGCACCACTAATGGCAAGTAAACACTTGAAAGCTACAATCAATTAAAGATAGATTTACTCTCACGATCATCCAATCTTCAAATCATCTATCCAATCAGCGGCAATAATCTAAATCAGCATTAGCTGAGACTGCGGCGGCGGCGGCACTATGTATTGATATGATTGTGCGCTAGATCAAGAAAACTGACATTATCGGCACGAGCAGCTGTCCATAATTTTCATGATTGGCTCGCCCGCGGCTAATTTGCGTGCTGTATTCTCGTTTCGATATTTTCTTAGTGGATGTTTCGAGAAAATTGGCTCGAGCTTGCCAGTTAATTAACACTACTAATTAGCGATGCTTGAAAGCCACCCACATTCACTTGTTTGAATAAGTTTAGCCGTTGCCAATGAAGTACTTTTAATTCTGAATAAATAGTCTAATATTGTTGTGGTTGATATTTCATTCAGATGTTGGACATGATTTTTTATAAGCATTCATCCACGCCAATCATGAATCTCTAATTGAGCTTTTTCTGTATCCACTTATCTATCCTATAATATTCTCGAACAATGTTGTGGAGGATGACGAATAGACCTCTTTTTCACAACCCTCAAGAATCAGACAACCACGACGACGACGTCGACTCATAAATCGACTTTTTTCGCCGATTCCAATGTCTACGTGAATGTTTACGAAGTGTTGACAACATTGAATAGTATTATGTAACAAAGCACACAATGAAAGTGGAAGGCTGTGGTGATCAAATAATAGTCGCTGTATTTGTTATTATTAGTAGCAGTGGTGGCAATAGTACTAGTTGTAGTGATTATTGTTGTTGCATAACAAGAGTGAGTAAGTGCGCCTGTTGCGTGTCAACTTGATTTACATTGTGCACTGTCACTTTAACTACAGCAAGGCCAGAGGTGAGAGTCAGAACAAGACATGAATTTCACGTGAATGACCAACGTGACCAAGTAATCTAGTTTATCTGCCCTAGTGACATTTACATTTACGCTCGCATTTTCATCAGCATCAGTTACGTCACAAGTAATCGAAGAGAAAAAAACGATTCGAAAAAAATAATCATCTATAGTGTGCGACACAATTTTTTCCGAAGCAAGCTATATGTGAGTGTGCGTCTGAGATTCGACCACTAGGCAATGTAAACAATATATCCATATCAATGACGATGACATCCGTTAGGAAATCACATGATATAAATATTTCATGATAAAAAATGAATGATCATAATTGAAGTAAGATGAAGTAGGTCTTGTGTAGTTCTTGATCCAACCAATCTTGCATGGCGAATAGTTTGTCGTTCAAATTTGTGTCCGTGATCACCACGAGTGTGTATTGAAGCGAATAGATATTCAAATATTGTCAAGGATGTTGCTCTCCGCTGTCGATTGTGTGTGTCACTACTGTATTGTTATAGTTGTGGTCGTCTTCGTTGAAACTTGCTTTTTGTATTAAGTTGTTGCTGTTGTAACTTCGACAATCGACTAGAATAGAGGAAAGCAGAGAGTTGCTTTTAAAGCAACTCCTTCTACGAGATTGCAACGATTGAAACAGCGTTCTCATTATTACCGTCGCCACTGACAGTACACAAGAGTCCTCGTTATTTCATTTATTTGTTCGTTACAAAAGCAGGCATGCAAGCACGCACGAATCTTCTCAACTCGTGCATTGCTCGAAACACACACATCAAATCACCGAATGAACAAAAGTATGGTTATTCGGTTTGAAATTGTGAATGGCTGTAATAGCAAATAGTGTAGAGTGAACAAGTACGGGCGTACAGCTAATCGTCTCGGATCGAATCGAATAAGCCAAGTGAAGCGAGAAAACAAGCACTAACGAAAACGCGCTCTCAGGCATGAAGAAGAAAAAGGAAGAGAGAGAGAGAGAGAGCTTGCCAGATTGCAGAATTTAGTATCAATTTCGAGACTCGTTGTCGTCTTCATTGTTGTTATTATTATTCGGATGATTATTTTCGTGGCATTTGTGGGAGAAGAAGTAGTTGTTGCATTGTTGATTCGTGAGTCTGACTCGAGCGACCACTTTGGCCAGCCAAGTTACTCGCCAGCTAGCCGGGTGCGAGCACGAATCTCGAGACAAGTTGCCAGCAAATACTAATCGAGTCTAAAGTAAATAAACAAGCGAGAACGTCTGCTCTTGCCGATCATGGTTGTTGTTGTTGTGTAAACGTGATTGCATTGTTAAGCAACAAGCATTGTGCACTATGCACTCTCTTGTTGTGCACTGTAACATGTCATTGTGTTGCGGTGTATTATTGTGACACAACTAAATACATAAACAACAACAACAATTTCACTTCTTCAGTATTGACATTGACATTGACATTGACACACAAACACACGCACGCACCCGAGCGGCTCACGTGTCACTCATTGATCACAAAACACTTGCTCACGTTGTTCCTTGCTTTTTTTTGTTTTTTTCTTTTCAATTTTTTCATACATTTATTCATTCATCGAAATTTTGCATAGTGATCCAATAACTATCATCGCCGGTATAGTTGAATTTGCATTGAACTTGATCGTCGAGTTGCGTTCATTGTTGCTCATCTTTTGTTCTAATGCTATTGTCAATTGTCGATCAACAAAAACATTAGCTGTTGATGATAACCGTGGGTATCTTTCTTGTCGTGGGTACCGAGCAATCAACCAGCAATGGTGGCGGTGAATACATTGTAGGATACAATCAGATAGCCAGATATTGTGTGTGCGTGCGTGGAATATCGAGAATAATCTCTACGAGAATATCGACAGATTGAGTGTGTGTGTGTGTGTGTGTGTGTGTGTGTGTGAGAGAGAGAGAGATACGAGAGAGATGATCAATCACGGGATCTGTGCCAATCTCGACACACGTAAACAAGTGTGCCAAGCCAGACCAAGCCATTGAAGATTGTCCCAAATTTAGGCGTTCATTTCGTTTGATTTCACTGGCAGCGGCGCCACGTTGATCAAGTGACAAGTATCTCTAGTCATATCGACACATTAGGACTTATTTTTTTGATTTGTTTCATTGGCGGTCGATGATTGGAGTCTAATCAAAGTCTCGTCAAGCTCGTTCGTATTGAATAATCTGAATCGAACTGAGCCGAGCCGAGCCGAATCGAACTGACTGACTCACTAATGGTTATATAAACGAATGGGCAACGAATGTGAGCGAGCTCACAAGACCAACAGCATATCATGAGAATGAGATAACCCGTCAATTGTTATTGTTTTCGATGATCGCTTATGTCGCGATTGTTATTATTTTGTAGTGCACGATTTGCATTATCTTATTAGATAATTTATTCGTGATACACAAATCTCTTGACTTCGACAGCTGGACAAATAAAGTGCTCGTGCCAAAACACGGCACGCCATGCTAACGGCGTGCTCTCGATGTCGTGTTGTCGAGCCTCGATAATTGAGTATCAAATATAGAACATTGTACAATATTGCACATCGTGATGTATTAAAAGTATTAAACCAGTTTAGTTCTAGCTTGCCATTTCGTCATCAGCTACGCAATCAAATAGCTATGCACAATTGATGAATTTATTATGATTATCAGTATTACTGAAACTGAATCAATATCAGGGTATAGAGTTGATTAGTTGTGAGCAACAGATTGCGATCATTAATTTTGCCCTTGCGTGTGTAAGTGTGTGTGTGTGAAATCTATCACTTTATTTCTGCAATAACTGACACATTAATAATGTTCTTTCTCGCTCACTAGTTGTTTAAGCCAAGTGCTTGTATGTCAGAACGATTAATCGCAATCTATCGTAGCTTACATCGAGGTACATTATAACCTCGATCATCGAGGGGGAGTAAGAGGTAGAGAGTGGCCTCAAGTGGTACTCCTTGTTGCCTTTTTCTTGTCTTTAATATTAATATTAGATGCCTCCATAGCGATTGTGTGTGAGTGTGTCACACGTGAGAACACTTGTCGAAAGTGACACTTGGCGCCAATATCGTAATTATTATTAATTCCTTACAATAGACTACAATAGATACCCAGGAATAAGAGATGAGAGAATGGCAACCATAAAGATTTATCATCTTGATAATTGTTGAGCGAGATGGTGCGTTTCTTTTGACAAGTTGTGTCGCAATTTTATTGGTCACAATTCACAATCAACAGATTCTGCAACAATAATAACAACAACAGCAACAACAAGAGCAACAACAAGAGCAGCAGCAAGAACATTGTAAGTGTATAAATATCATGCCATTTTCATTATCATTCTGATTGCTCTATTACTATTACTGCATGTAATGATGCTTGGAATACCGAGAAATCGAGTGTATCGAAACAAGGAATACTAAAATGTTGCTAGCACTGCTGTTGTTGCTACACAAGAAAGCACGCGGACAAAAACGCTAATGCAATGCAAACAAGCCACGTAGATGACGCATGCCAGCCGCTGTTTTTTTTCTCTCTCAACACTATCATTAGAATAGAAAAGAAAAAAGAGTGACAATCAATCAGCTAGCCATTCATTCGGGCAGTCCGTCAGCCAATCAGTTAAGCAAACTAACAATTACCCAAATAAAGTGATTGATTCAGTGATGTGCGTGTGTGCGTGCGCGCGTATATGTTTAGTGGAGTAAGTGTAAGTGAGTGAGCGAGAGCGAGAGAGTGAATAATGAAAGCAGGGCGAAAGCGTGTCCACGCGATCTTGGCGCACTTGTTTATTTGCATTTGTGGTTGCAATTGGCCCCAGTTGCGCTTCACTCGTCCAATCGTTCAATCTAGCCGCCTGACAGATGTTTTCGCGGTGGCCTTGATTCGTCAATGTTTGTCTCCTAGTTTTCGGTGTCGGTGTTGCCCACGAGACATTGTGAGTGTTTGGTTAGTTGTATTCGTTGTGCATGGTTAGTTACATTGCATTGTGTGTAGGTGTGCTATTGTCACACAACGAGACGATACGATTTGACGTCAAGGACGAACAAAATGCATTAAAATCTAATAATAATAATAATCATTCGGATCATGCTAGAAATAACTATCACTCGCTTCAAACCGAGTCGCTAAAAACCCAATGACTGGACGAGAAGTAACTCAAATAACTGAGCAACTCAATTTGATTTGTGATATTTGGCGCCATTTGTGATATCACAGCTAGTTGTTGCAATCTCTGCTCTATTTCAATTAATAATTCTTATTAAATAAATCGTATAAGAATAATATCAATATTGTGTTTTCCATAGATCTCATGGTTCGATCAATATTGATGCTATGGTTGTGAGAATCATTGCTGGATACTGTAAGAATGTTGTGGAAAAACACCTACAAATCAGACTATGAAAGTTGTTGTTGTTTCATTTCATTGGCATGCAAATGGTGCTCACTAACAGCTGTCTAAATAATGAACAGAGATTTCAATGTCAGCGGCACTAACTTACTTGATGTAAGCATGTGTGTTAACTTAATCTCAAGCTCATCTTTTGCTTTTGCGTTTGCGTTTGCTTTGACTGCTAATTGTTGTCATTGGAATCGGAATCAGAATCAAAATCAACAGCTGACCACAAACAATCATCACATTGATGGGATAATCACAATCGCAGTAAGTTTAAGCGTGACTTGAGAATTGAACAACAGATGTTTTGTCCCAAGAATCATAACAACAATAACATTGAATAAATAAGCAACAGTCTTTGACAACAATAATGTTGATTCGACACTTGGTATTGATTTGATATAATGTGTTATACAATAATATCATTCAAGTGTGTATCATTTGATAAACTACACAGTGCACACTTGCACGGCTGGACACTCAAACTAGCACATTGTCAGTCGTCGGGCGTCCAGTCGTTTGGCAAGCTGGTCGCTGGCAAACGATTAAGCGTTAGCCGACAAGCAGAGTTTAACTTTATCAGCTGTGTGTGTGTGAATTGTGTGAAACACTATAGTTTTGGAACATTGTAGATTTTTCTACACGGAGCTCATTCAACGAGCAGCATGATTATGGCGCGTTATTGCACGAAATGTTCCGGAAAGCATCAAATTCACATATTGTGGCAGCACACATAATGTGAACACACAACCTATGTGCTAGACTGCGACCATCTTCGTGCCATAACAAAAGCATCATCATTTGTCTCAGTGTGTGATAGTTGACGTGCCATTTAACGATACTAATCAAGATTGATAGCCGCTCCATTTCATCTCGACAAGCTCTCTCTCTCTCTCTCTCTCTCTATGAGTTCTCTCGAGCAGCTCCCCATGTGAAAGCTTGAGGGTTATTTCGAGAAACGTTTATGAATTCACTGCTTGATCTCATTAACACTGGTAGGAACAACTTATAGCAACTTATTACTTTTGGTGTTTTTGCTACCATATATTATTAGATCTTATTGTCTTGAGATTTCATATTCATAGAACACTCAAAGTGCACTTATAACCAGTCTGTGCCCAAAGCTCTTGATGATATGGTCAATTTCGATCTCGATCTGGATGTCGATCTCGCTCGATTGTGTTTCTCATAGCAAAAGTTCACTGACAGACAGACAGACGGACAGACTGCCGTGAACTTCGATACTACACGACACGAGAGCTTGCCACGACACTGCAACAATGTGTGCTCTCATAGTGTGTGTGTGTGTGTGAGCGCACGTGTGTGGCGCAAAATTAGTTAGCTACCAATGTTAATCTGGACATTGTTCGATGCGTGGGCGACGAACTTCGTCCTGTCTATGTTTGCTCGATAGACAACCCACAATCCTGACTTTTAGCTCCGGTGGGACTTGTGTGTTTGGCTGGTGCGCCACGTGCTAAGCGTCAGCTATTCTACTGCTACTACTACTCCTACTGCTGCTGAAACGTGCTCGTGCCGGTGTACGAGTATGCACTGCAACAACGTAACGTGGCGCACGTGCATATCATACACCTGCGTGTCTGTAACGCGTACGTTGCATGCAATAATAATGAATGAATAATCTAATATATTCTGTTGCGTAACAGAGCGTAAGAGAGCCAGGTTTAATGTCTACCAGCAGTACCACACAGCTATGTCTATTCTATTATGAGTCTTGTTAGCTGAGTGTGTAGTTTTAACGAGGTACGACATGCACACACGTTGCAAGCTGCAAGCAAGCAAGCCAGCTTGCTAGCTAGCCAGCCATGCATGCATCCAGCCAGCCAGACAGCCAGCTCTTCCAAAATAAGATATTGACACGTGTCGAGTTAGTCGGCTAGCAACAACGTTGTCTTTGTCGTCGTTGTCTTCGTCGTCGTCGCCGAGCGACGGAAATCAAGTCTAGCGCAATAATCAAGTTATTGAGAATTTCAGCTCGATTCATCTGAATTGTTCAGTTGCTGCATTGCTTTTGTGCTCGCACTGAAAGATTACACGCTCACATTCCGTTTACATGCTCGTATGCGTAGCAAGCAGCACCAGCAACACCAGTAAATCCAATAAAACGTTTCCCCTTTCGTCCTTCGCCTGCTTTATTTCTCTTTCTCTTTCTATTTCTATTTTTCCCTTTCTTTCTATTTTTTGTATTGCTGTCAATGTTGTCGGCTATCGTTGTCGACGTTTTTTCCACTTCTGTGTCTCTCCATTAGCTGGCTTGCTCTAGAGCTGACATTCTAACCGATTCATTCATTCATACACTCGGTTTGCAATTCATTCATTCATTTCGTCATTGAATCCGAAGATCTCGTTGACTTCATTGACTAAACATGGGTAAGCATTGAAGCGTTCCTGAGTCATTGCGGTCTAAATTTGAGCGCGTGACATTTTCAATATTGTTATATCACATGCACACACGCTCACTCACAACGATTTCCATGCAACAACAACAATGCACTCTGCGTACCTGTCTGCCTGGCTACCCATCCGTTCGTCCGTCCGTTCGTCTGTCTTAATAAGATCGACTCTTTTGTCTCTGCTTCTCGGTCTATACTTCTCCGATAGTCTAACTATCTCTATCTGTCTCGTGTCACCTGTGCCTGTTCGTGTCAGCCAGCCAGCCAGCTAGATAGTCTATGCACCTGTATATCTAATCTGTCTGCTATTTTGCAATGACTAAACGTCGACGGAGCACGAATTGTGAACGTGAACGCGAACACAACGATTGGCGTCAATGTACTCGTGCCACTGTTCAATTACGCTCACTCCAGGGTGTCATGGTTCACTCAACAAAGATAACGCTTGCTCGTTCATTCTTAGCATAGAGTGCGCCAAAAAGGTGGCCGCCTTTACCGGCACCAATTGACATTTAACTAAGCAATTGAAAACATACTACTTTACCACGAGCTTTGTGTTATTTTTAACGTACTTACATAGACAGTTACTAGTAAATTTGGTCGTTAAATTTTACTAGCTCCTTTTTGAGCAATTTAATTCTCTTTCCTTTTTCGATTTGTGTGTGACCCAAAAAGAAATCAATTTATGATCACTATAGGTATTCGAATACCTGAAAACATACACAAACACACACACTCGTACAAAAATAATAATAGACAGCCAAATTAATGAGGCGGCCTGTCATCGCAAGCATCAGCGCCATCTAGCGATTGATGCTATAGTCACGCATGACAAGTAGATTAGGGCGATACGCAGTAAAACTGATAATTACGACACAAATGACTATACGCACCCTTGCACCACCTACTCCGTATGTTGTTGTTGGTGTTGCACACCATACAGTCGTCACGAATGGCGACCAACCTGCTATGACCAATGTGACTTACTGACTGATTGACACTTGACAAACTTGACAACTTCAACAATGTTACTTGCCTCACAAAGTTGTTCCAAGTGTTACACAGATTTAAACACTCTAAATTTAACCAAAATAACACCCACGACCAATCGAAACAAGTAAGAATTGATTTTCCTATTCTTATTTCCCTATTGTTAGATGCGTTGAAACGTGGTCTATTGTAAGTGCAGCTATCGTATAAGTTGTGTTGCCTGAACCTACGACAACAACTTTTCATTCTGACGTAGGTCTTGTTTTTTTATCCATCCGTCTCATTTGAGCTTTTGTGACGACAAATCACTGAATGTGATGATTAAAATAGAATTTAAATCAACAAATCTAAACTAAATTAGCAATATTTATCTCGATAATCAATCTAATTGTTACAGCTCTCTGTCCTGTCTTCATAGTGTTTCGCCAAGATAAATAATCAAAGTTTTGATCAAAGTTTCAATCGAAATAGAAACAGCGACATTTGCGATTACGATTGCGATCTTGCTCGATTGCAACAGACACATATCATCGAAACATTTTCGTAGCCAATCTTTTGCAATCGATCACTTTTATTATTTTTATTCGTGTGATTGACATTATTTTTATTCTATACTCGCATGATTTTTCCCCCTTCTCTTGACTGTGAAGCCTTTGTACCTGTGCCTGCATTTTCCTGTGTCTGTATCATGCTGACTAGATACACACGCACTCTTACGCATTACAGAATCAAAAAAGAAAAAAGTTATTCATGGGGTCATCGATATTGTTGCAGCACTGGACGAATGGATTGGAAGAAGAAAAAGAAAGTGATGGAAAAATGAGACAGGTCATCTCAGTGGAATTGAACTGAAATGAAACGAATCACGTTATATGGAGAGGCTCTACACAGCTACCAAATGGGACCGATTCGCTTTATCGACTGATGTCAGTCGTCACCAAGTCAATATAACAGCAAGATAGTCAATCATATCGTTCCGAATAACTCGCTCACGAGTGAGCTCAAATTGCAAAATCACAACTACATTAACCAGTCGATTGTAACTACAACTATCCATTCATTCATTCATATTCATATTCATGATCGTTAATATTAATCAACGCTTTAGTGTTGACGTTTTAGAGCCATGTACACACATGGACATAGATTTGGTATACAAATATTTGTGATAAAAATCAATTCAGGTAAATATGTGCATCTGTACAGGCCCATAAAATACAACCTCGTTTTTTCTTTTACCCCTGCTTAGAACTATCACACATCAACATACTTAGGGATCAGCTAATCACCCGGCTAAGTGTACGAGAGAACATTCGCCAAGGACGTTCACCAAGCCAAGCCGAGTGAATGCTGATGACCAGCACCGATGTTGGCCGGTGGCTCATGTACTTTCAATTGGCTGGCTGGCTGATTGATTGATTGAGTGACTCATTCAAGCGATGACAACGTGACTTCGACTTTATTTCAAGCTACTACACGCACCTACAAAATCCCCACTGTGGGACCATGTGTTGGTATTTTCCAACACATGAGTTCTTGCGAATGCAACTGTCATCGAATTATAATGATGGAATTTTGATCCGTTAAAATTCAGTTCTCTTTAAATTATTTGTCTGACAAAAGGCATTAAAATCTATCCATGTGTCAAGCTGTGAGAGAATGACAAAAATACACCAGTAAAAGTTGCTTAAAACCCGCAAGATTTTCCCATCGGCCATGAATTGAGTATTTTCTCTATGGTCAGCCGGTAGTGGTTGGCCAGGATTTGTTAATTTGGATCGCTTCAATTGCTTCACGGCTCACCGATGAATGGATTTGAGTCACATACTCACATGCTGACAATAATTCTGATGAAATCGTTCCTGTGCCTCTGTCTGTGATGTGCCCAAGCTTTTGTGTTGATGCAGCCTGTGATGGGATGATTGATCAGCATTCGCCACAAGCGATATTCTGGAACAACTCACTCACGTTAACATCATCAACGACACGCGATAACAAGAGGCAACGACAACAACAACAACAGAATCAGCCACGGAACGTTCATTAAGCTCATCTCGTGTTCTCTTGCTCACTTCGTGTCTGTGGCGTATTCGCACAGACACTGTGACAGTGACGCTCAATAGCAAGACAGAACAAGCTGTGATGTTGTTAAAAGCTTAAACACATTAATGTCGGTTGGATTTAGTGTGTGCTGCTTGTTTTGTGTTGTCGTTGTTGTTGTTGTTGTTGTTGATGTTGCTCTGCTCTGATACATTGAGTGAGTGTTTTTTGCTAGTTATTAATTCATCTGCGATAATCAATGTCAATCGATTGATGCAGCAGTATGACGCAGGCTGCACAAGGTTGTCCTATTTTCATGTGTTTTGAGTGTCTGAGTGTTGGCCTCACTCGCTCACTAATTTCGATAATGTTCAGTCACTGTTGTTCACCGATCAGATAAACAGTTCGGAAGGTTGAACATTACATCAACAAATATCAGGCAAGCAAATACACACTTAATCAAAATATAGAGAGAAACATTGTACAAGCATTATGTTTATCCGATTGGTAACCAGATGTTGGTCAATCATGTTCAACGGGTTAGCCTACAAACATCCATTCGTGTGATCTAATAAGCAATTAAATGTTGTTGTTGTTGCCATCGTCGTTGTCGTTCTATAGTTCACTAGGTTACGCTCGAGGATATAAAATGTGCACCACAGGGACGAGAGGGTGAAAAAAACGACGTTAGAAAAACACGTCTCGTTCCGGTTCATACTATTTTTATCCATCGTAGATCATTCCATTCTTGTAATTAAGGACATCCATCGGGCTTTCGCCTGTCAATCACCCAAAAGTTCACCTTTAACTCAGCTCTATCGCTCACAGACACTGCGATTCTATCAGGAGTTATTTGAGCGACACGACAATTAAGCTCAACGCTCGCGACCAACTTTGGTCACGAAAGTTAACTTTGTTTATCTGTTCGCAGGTGAACACTCCGCGAGGATTGGAGGCTCTGAGCTTGCCTACCGCACTCTATTGAATCAATCTGAAGTCATCATTCAACTTCGAGTGCTCTATAACATATAAACATAGTCAAATCTACCAACCGAGCAAACATGCAAGCACTATGACGAGCGAACGGGCGAGCAAACGGCAAGCAAACAAAAGTTCGCCTACATCATTCATGGCAATCTCATGGTCCTCTTCAATGGTGTTTTTCTAGGTGTTTGTGTGAGTGCGTACGTGACCTTTAGAGGCACTTTCTGCGGCCTCCACGTCTGTCTGTATGTATAGCTCACAAGGAGGAAGTTATAATGTTTCAATCCTGCTTTCCGGGTTGCTAAAACTTAAGTATGCTTGACATTCACAAAGCGACAAACAACCTCAATAGGTAGAGACAAGTGTCGACTTCCGGCACCTAGGCTCCAACATACGCAGATCGATCGATCGATCTGTAGATCTCTATGGTCTTTGAAATGTCGTGTCCAACTTTGTTGGCCAACGTATAGTTTAACTTTTGAACTTTGAATATATGGTGTGGTTGTTTCATTCAACTCAAATCAACTTAGGATGGCGTAGGAGCAAAACAAACACTCCTCATACATAGTTTATCTTATGAAGAACAAGAAAGTCTCTCATGAATTGCACACTGGTTTATGTTGATTTAACATAAAAATCAAATAGTCTGTGCTATGTATTGCGCTATATGTCCGTCGTTTCATAGAATTTTTTTACAATTAGTAAGCTTCGGTCTAGAGCTCAAACGAGATTCCCCCAACCAACTTTGATATTCACCCATTCAAGCTTTAAAGATCTCGTAATGACATTCGTCCAATATTCAACTATATACAAAGTATTAGTAAGAGTTGTTCTGAGTGAAACACAAAAATTAACAAACGAACGAACGAATGAAACGGAGAGAAAGAGGGAGAGAGAGAGAGTGAGAGAGATTGATGGCATTCTTAGAGTCACCAAAAGCGAAAGGTCTCCGATCGAAAGCAACCGATTATCGATGGAGCGCATCAAGTAATGGAGTCAACTTGTTTGAAAAGTCAAATAAGTTGTTTACATCATCTTGTTCACAAATATTCTCCTAGTTGGATCCAATGACGAAAAGTCTCAAGCTCGATTTTACGCACTCACAAGCGCGCGCCATCACAAAAACACACAGTCGAACCGTTAAATCGTGAATGTTGACATTTATGAATGGAATGAAAGTCATCACTAACATGCGTACAATTACACCTGCTTTTCTTGTTGAAAAATTTTCAAAGGGCGTCGCACGGTAAAACATCAATAAAACGAACGAACGAGTCAAAAACAAGAGCGCACATTTTCGACACTTTTGACCAGCTTACGCACGAAAACGTGACACACACCATTGGAACCTGATCCACTTAAAACGATCACCTATGACGCTGGCAGGCGACACTTACGCGGCCAACACAAATGGTGCAAGCTATCGGCAGTACGCCTTAATCGAGCACGCCCATCTTACAAACCAGGATTCGATTGTCGAAAGTTCACACTTCATTCTATACGAGGCCTGCACGCATCCATCACGTAATTCCGTTTGTCATTCATGCTCGCGTCATTTGCTCGCTCCGTGAAAGGCTTCATGTTTTTCCCTATCGGCTATATATTGCTCAATTAAACTAGACTCATTTCGCGCTAATGAACAACGCGATATAAGCCGCTTAGACATAGCTATCAGGCGACGATGGATACAGCTGCCAAATGAACTGATAACTGATGATAGCAACCGTTGAAAGTCAATTCCGATGATCAATGTGTGCCATTTTTGCTCCACCCACAGCGTCCCAGTGTTTTCTAGATATATTCAAATCATGAACGCAAAAACAAGTACTGTTTTATTTATTTTTTCATTTCAGAGGACATTCGAAAGTCAATCTATTGTTGTCTGAATGCATATTTTTGGACCGAACGTGCGATGCGGTGTCAAATTTTTCACTTTACTCTAGACTTGTAGTGGTTGCTGGAAGTTCCCAACTTCTGAAGTGAAGTGTGCTCTCAAGTATTCACTCAAGTGATGTTTTTTTATCGCTGTGAGACTAGCACAAGTTTTGAATTTTTAGCACACAAAGTTTATCGTTTGAGTTTGCCTACCAATCGTTTATATCGAAATATATAGAAATAAGAAAATCGCAAATCACTCGACAACATAACCCCATTGACTCTGAGTAGGACCATAATACGTTGAAAGCGCCGCGTCCCGTCAGACCTGCCAAGTCGGGCTGTTAGTACTTGGGAGGGGGACCACCTGGGAACCCCGGGTGGCCTCCTCTTTTATTTTTGCTTTTTTCAAAGTCTATCTCCGCTTCAGTTACACGTGAGTTTTCTTTGAGATAGTTAATGAATGTTGGAAATTTTTTTATAAGATTGATTGATCGATGAAATATAATTCAAATGATTTCACTCTATGTGCTAATTGATATTCATTCTTTAGGACACGAACTTTCTATAGAGTCGATAGCAGGGTTTGATCAGGATCAAAATTAGGTTGTAGAGCCATATAAAATTACACCGAAGAGAAGCGAGAAATTCAGCATCATAGCTGTAAAAGTGCAAAATCTTGGAAAAATCTACTATGTCTCAGTGAAAATGATATGCTTGCCATAGAAGTCAACGGGAGCTCGAAAATGCACTGCTGGAAGGCACAGTCATCTGTGCTTCTTTTATTTGTTTTGAGGACTAAGTCGTTGGCACCCTTTACAGGGACCAGCAGTGCCATCTAGTGGCCATCCCAGACGGCATTTATTTTATCGTCATTTGTGTCTGCTCTCAGCTCTAGCTATGCTGGCTATGATGATGAGAGAAAAGCAACGGTACGCACTAAGGCTGGTAAACATGGGTGCCTTTGCACTGGGAGACGCACAGTAGCCAATGCAATGATAAAATAAGGTCATCATCCACCTTAACTTCAACAGCCTATCGAGAAAAATTAGATTTGTTCATTGAAGGTGATGGCAACAATGTGGAAGATGTCATCGTTACAGCACTTATTTTGTGCTTGTCGTTTTGCTAGTTGTTTGTGAAAAAGGCACGTAAGTTAGGCATCGATGATAACGGTTGCTGAGGTGACTTGTCAATTGATTGAAATGTTGTCATGTTGCACTTGTACGGGTGCAACTCGAGCCTCGAGAAGTCACGTTGCCTTTGTCACGTCCGTAGACTGCTTTTGTGAGTCTAGTTCGTGGGAGGCAAGAGCATCGCGATGAAAGATGGCCTGAAATTGACAGACACACAAACGTACGAACAAAGAGACGATTGACATTCATGAATCAATGAACACGTGCACTGCTATTAACTGTGATGGCAGTTGAGTGCACGATTGAGCTAGAACTTTTATTCGTAATGCGTACAATAATTAGTTGCCGATACGTATTTCAATCAATCACAACATTGATTAAAATTAATCATGTGACACATGAAAAGGTATAATTGCGTCAGTTTGATGTTAGTTCAGTTGTTGATGGTAGCGTCAAACGTCTTTTCTATATTCCAATAGAAAAGAAATCCTCATGCATGAAAGTAGATCTTTGACTTGCTCCGATCAATCACTCCGATAACTGTCATCCGTTGGAAATTTCCACGTATTTATTTTCCCACCCGTTAGAGTTTGCGTGCAAGTTTGCGCAACAAGATAATCACACAATGTATTAGTAAGATTATAAATATTATCGGTGTTGGCTTTGCTGTGTGGCTTAAGAGCTTATGAGTTATTCGTTGGCAACATGAATTTTTCCCTCTTTCATTACCATGAGTAGACATTTATACCGTTAGACTCTTCAGATGTTTCAACGAACTTTTTGTTCTCTTTATCACAAAAACAAACTACTCTCAGTTTGATCGATCACAATCGAAATAAGTTGTGCATAAAACATTGGCTTGCTAGGGCAAGAAAAAGGCAATCTTGTAGATTATTGAAAACAATCCTAGTGTGATCGACAACAAACGAAAAACAATTGTCTGCCAGATATTTAAGCTTGCTATTGTTATACTACTGATAGACGCTATGATGTCTATTGATGATTGTTACGTGATCAACAACAGCGGCGTTGACAATCACCGATCGGCGACGACGGCATGTTATTATTACGTGATACTCTCTTTCTCTTCAACATGACGTGAATCTCCGTGTTGTTCATAGGCTTGACAGTAAATGAGACTCATTCAAATAGAATGAAAGAGAAATAAGGTCGAAGTATTGTCCAGAAAGAAAGCGTTAAAGTCGAGACTAATCGAAACAGTAGATTACAACAAATGCACAAGCCACGACCATAACATCGAACGGTCCTCTTTGAATAAAAAGTTTATGATTAATAAATTCAAGGCCATACCAACGCGCACACAATGCTTGCAGCTGGTGATAATTCTAGAAATAACTTCATGTTAAACACGATAGTATGCATATCGACATAAAATATCATCGTGATTTATGACGGACGATAGATAACAATTGTTACAAACGAATAGACACGAAAGTTAACAAGCAATCGTCGTCAACAGAATGTTCGAGTTATTCTAGAGAGACAATCAAAGAATAATTATCGTTGTTAGATTATAGTCATTTAGTAGAATCAGTTTGTTCTGACATTATCATCGATAGAATTGAACCGAATTAGAATGTTCAATGTGGATTGATGATTTGGCGCGCGCGCGCTTGTTACTCGTATAATGGGACACTCGGTGAACATTCCACGTACGGATTGATTATTATTATTATAACTATTGGTCGCCATAGTATATGTTATACATATACACCAACAAGTGTGTATGAGAGTGAGTGAGTGAGAGAGAGAGAGAGAGAGAGAGAGAACAGTTGCTCGACTCTTGTTACTCGGCAGCTGCTGCTGCTGTCATCAAACGTCAGGAAAGCGATTAGCTGGTATCACAATGAACATGGTGATAGATAATGTGTGGTGACAACACTTACTACAAGACATGTCATTGTTGGTTCCAAGAAAGAGACTTCGAGTCACGTCGAGTCGACAACAACGACAGCGACAACGGCAACAACGTTGATTGTATAAAAAAGATGGAGCTTTCGGTGAGTTTCTTCGTCGTGCGTTGCACTAGAATGACTGCTGCATTACTGATGATACTGTTGCTATTGCTGTTGTTGTTGTATCTAGAGCATGCATCTTGATTGGACTTTATGATGATGTCCTTCTACATGGTAGTACGTATGTGCCTGTCAGCTTGTCTAATTTGTCGTATCAGTTGCGTCTAAGTTTGATTCTCTTGGATGAGAATCAAATCTATGAGAGAGATAAACAAATTTTCAACACTAATAATAATTACAATTACTAATGATACTAGAGGTTGTAGCTTGTTAAAGTACAAACAAACTGCAATTGCCGAACACCCACTAATCAGCAAAGCAAACACAGCGATAGCAGCAACAGCCCTGTGACTAATTGATTAGCGATGATTGAGAGATGAAATAATTGACTGTGCTCGTATATATTTGGTGTTGTTGTTGCTATTTGATATGCTATCAACTATCCACTACAGATTGTAATTGCATTGCAATTGCCCACTGATCGCGGTGTTCGCCCCTTACTGAGATATGATTCGATTTATTAACTTCACTTCATTTGTACGAGTGCGTGTGCGTGATATACAAAGGAAATTTCCATTGTAACTGTGTGCCCAAATTTTCACTTGAAGCGAGAGAACAAGAATTATTCAATTGAGCAGAATCGAGCAGGTCTTCGAGACACAGAATAGATGAATTCATCAATCAATCAGGGCATAGACTGGTGCGGGCCAGTCGTAACGTTACATGCTGCGTGTAGAGGACACGAGTGTCACAACAATATTGTACATGACGAGTAGATGCAAGCGATTTATTCACCAATACAAATAATTGTGTGTGACTAAGCAAATCGTAAGATGTTCGTGTGCTTGTATGTCAAGTGACAAGTGATAAGTATGATAGAGATTAGTTCAAACACACACACACACACCCTCAGTATGCCAGTAATCTGGCATTATTTGAGATGGTTAACCGAGATTGGTTCAACAGGGCAGAGTGCTCCATAAAGACAACCATGACTTCTCAATGGTGTTCTTGCTTTTAGCGTCCATTCGACTGGCGTGTACTCTCAGCACAAAAAGTGTCCTTGCACTGTACACTTGTTGTGTGTATGTGGTGCGACAAGCGGTTTTATCTTATCGATTAAACTAGAACATCTAACTCCAGCAGTAATGACGCCAGCGATTCACTTACTCGAACGACTATCGACTTGAATAAACTCTCTAAGCTCTAAGTGCGAGAGTCGCATAAAAGAGGACGACTATCGACATATAACAAGTGGCCAGTAAGAAAATCTATTGATTTGTGCGTGTGACTTTGTGTAATTAATCATTATTATCTATTTCACGCTTATCAAGATTCCGCTAATTTGCAATTTACATCACCACTATTGCTGTTGGTCAGCCATTACAATCTCCTTGATTTGAGTTGATTTGATTCGATGTAAGTGATATTAAACTATCTCAAACAGTAATCGAATAAGAATTGAATATACTAGTGCATCAAGTGCGATCGAGGAAACCTCTCGATTTGATTGATTGCAAATTGGTGACAGCACAATTGCACAATCACAGAGAAAATCCTCATTTCTGATAAGGCTCATTCCAACACTGGCCGATGAGACAAATGTCGATCGTAACTTGCCATAATTGTTACACTGCTATTACATCATATCCAATTGAGCAAAGAACAAACTGCGTGTGAGTGCTATCGATAATAATAATTGTACGGATAAAATGATGTGGATAAGATTTGTGTGTTTATCGACACAGATTTAGGAACTCTCATTTCAGTTGGTTCAGACTCAGTTGGTTTTATCATTATTATTATTACTTAATTACAGTCAACTTGCCAAAACTTGATTGTACGTATGCTTGTCAGTATACTATCGACAGCTATTGTTCTATAGCTGGATATATAAACTTGTTCCTTGAAACTCGTACGATCGTCACAAAGAAAAAACATCGTTGGCATGTGAGAGAGCAAGCACGCACAAACAATCCGTAAGATGATCCGTCACGCGCTTCGTGCGTGTCATACTATAGGCAATTCATTCATTTCAATCTTTGTGTTGTTCAGTGTTTCTTCAATGTCATTCAATTGCTGTAACGTTTCAATTAAACAATCTGACCCTCAATTGAATGATCGACTGAGGTACGTCGTCGATTGAAATATTGACGGCATAATAACATCAATGCAATGGCATCTTAATGAATGACCTATTGGCCTCATACACGTACGCAAATTGTTCAGCTGTTCATCTACAGTTTGTTCTCCAATTGTGCATCACGTCATGGCTCCACACAGACAGACAATTGAATAAAGTTCAGTACAATGTACAGGATATTAAATCAACGTATTGGAAGAAGCATTCACCATCTAGCCATCAATCGTTCACCATATTACGTGTGCGACTGTTGGTCCGACTATCGGTCATTGCACGGCACGATGTCACTCGTCGTTGGATCACATTTACGTTGTTATGATGTCAATGCCTTTCATACAGCGCTCATAGCCTGTTTAGTTTCTATGTTAAATGACATAGCCCTCTTTTTCTATTTCTGAATACTCTCTTTTACTCGCTGAACAGTTGTGGATAGACAGACTCGACTTTATGTGTGTGTGCGCGCGTATGTAGGTGTGTGTGTGTGTGTGTGTGTGTGTGTGTGTGTACGTAAGAACTGATTACAACGCGGGAAATAACCCAATCATTAGTTCACGAAACATTCAATCAAGCGATAGTCTCAGGTGACAACAATATCCACAGTAGCGGCACCTGCATCATCAGATAAGCACGTACTCGTCGCATGTTGAAAATTAGCACGATAGAGATTAGCACCTTCAAATACAATCTCGCATTTGAATCCAGAAGCCTCAATAGATTCAATGGCGTCTAGCCAATAGCTTCCGATGCATCTATTGAGAGCATTGTTGCTCGTGTCATGAGCGTCAATGATCTATCGATCTTTCATTGATTATTTCAACAGAAACATCAAGGAAGGATCGAAGTGAAGTTGAGTTTACCAGAAAACAAGGTTCACTTGATCAGGTTGAAGTTCACCCGGCACGTAGCACGTAACAGACGCTGAGAGAGGTCTAACACACTCACGCACTCACAGAGACACATGCATGCACATTTGAACACTGACAATCCGGAAGTGGGAATGTACAACAAACTAGTGGTTTTCTACGTTTATCGTGGCTCAACATTTCGTCGATAAATACACAATGTTGAAACAAGAACAAAAATTGGATATAATTGAACCTGATAAAAATCATCACTTTTTTTCTGTTTATATCTCAGAATAATCAACACAGTGAAACACAAAAATTACAAAGCGATCAATATTGATTTGACGTGGTGCATGAGGTACAGGCGTGTCCTATTGACAAGTTAGTGATTCAGTTACTTCTATCTAGTGTTTGCTGTTTGGCATTTGCCATTGTCTGGCGCTGAATTGTTTTATTTGATAAAGTTAATGATGCGTATGCTGATGTTGAAACCACAATCAGATCATCAGTCAATCAATCACTTGCTGCTGGATGTTGCTGCTATCATCATCGCCACGGCGACGGCGACGATATCGCAACGTGGCGCCAGACAGCACCAAAACCGTTAGATCCTGTGTCTCGCCGGCTAGCCAATCAATTTAACAAACGAGGATGCCTTGTCAACTGGCACCCGCACTTTATGCCTTAACTTGAATGAATGGTGACGCATCATTGCGTATGACAACCGTAATCATCGATTGAAGTGAGCAGCTGTCGCTCGTTTTCTTTTCTTTCAAGGCTTCATCCATCTTTTGGTTACCAATCTCCGATGGTGAACGAGTTGCTATACGTTACTATCCGATTATTATTATTATTATTATACTACCTTTACTATGCTATCAATGTACGTGCATCTATATGGATATAAATATAAAGGCAAAAAAATACAAACAGACGACCGATATTCGCATCCCTACTCAAATGGCTCACTCACGCCATCTGTTGAGTCAAGTGTGCAAAGCAAACTTGCATATGTATGCAATAATTATCTTTGATCCCTGTAACTTGTGACCAAAGTATTACGTCACCTCATTGTACAATGTGATGTCTACAAGTAAACGTCACAAGACTACTTATTACGTAGAAGTCGCATAATCGCCGACGTTGCGTCGTTGGAGCCAAGACGACGACGGCGGTGTCTCACTTTATTTGCAACTCTTTACTCGTTTACAAGCTTAAGCTCAAAAGTATTTGTTTTGTTTATTGCCCTTGGTTACAGACTTAATTGAAACGAGACAGACCTACTTGTATCGGTTTCTCTGTACACTGCTAACACGATTTAATCAAAATCTGACAAAGCTTGAGACTCGTCTGGTCTGACCCGTAGCTGTTCGATCTAACTAGCACTCGAAAAGTTCCGAAAAACGCAATATGTCTTCGGAAAGTAGAGGTTTTCCGACTATATTCCATGCTTGGGGTAATAGATACTCAAGCTTGTTAGGTAGGTTTGCGTTGAAGGAGAAAAACGATTTGCAAAAATATCTGCACCGGCTGGGGTTCGAACCCAGGCCCTTTCGCGTGTAAAGCGAATGTGATAACCAACTACACTACCGGTGCGACCAATAAAGAGGCGATTTTTTGAGTAGATATCCCAAAGTAGTATTGGCTGATTACTGGTCTGTAAATATGTGGAAATATCTAACAATCAACCATGTTGAGTTGTTAAAAAAGTTGATAGTCATAAATATTGATGGCATAATTTATTCGTAGTCTTAGCAAAGTTTCACAGGAGATTTGTTACAATTTAGGAATCCACTTGAGTGTTGGCCTTTTTCGGTACCTTTTTCTTGACAATAACTTTCTTGACAACTTTCTTTGTCGTTGGGGCCTTGATGGGCGGAGGTTGGATGACTTCATTCTTTTTCACGAAGTCACTATATGATGCTAGACCTGGAATACCTTTGAAAGGTTGCTGTTCTTTTTTGGATTTGACCTGCCTGACCGGAACGTCATTTAATTCCATGGCATCGACAGCTTGCTCAACATACTGTATATTGTTAATAGTCTCTCGATGCTCGTCAACGACTGGCTTTCCTGACATGTCCCCACGTAGATAGTGGATATCATTGTGAAGACTCTCGTCTCTTATTAAAGATGTCCTGACTGTTGCTGGCGCGATACCCAAAGACCTCATAGGTTCATCGAAATCAATAATAGCGTTCACCTGTCTGCTGCTGACTGTGTCGCCATCGTTCATTAGATTGAATCCTGTGCTGTTTTCAACCTCGTCATCATCATCTTCGTTCTCGTCATTCGTACTCATGGTTTCGAAAGGCTCATCAATATTTAAATGTGTCGGAATGGGTACTTTCAGTTGCGTCTCCGATGTTACAGGCTTCAGCTCATAGGCATATAACATTTTTGTAAAATCGATATCGTTCGTCCTGGTGAGCTCAATGATCTTTGAAAAGTTTGTTGCGCGCTCTTGGACTTCGAGATCGTCGACCGTAAATATGCGGGGCAATTCAATGATGAGCAGTCGGTCACAGATTTCGTTCAGGTCATCTGGCCTTTCAGCTGCAACCCGTGAAAACAATTTGCATGCATTGTGTATGAAAACGGCTAATATATTGGATGAGAAAGATAACGCACCCAACAAAAAGAACATGGTGCTTTTCTTATCGTCCAAAAATTCAGAATATTCACCACATATCCATGCTGCCGCATACAGAACTTCGGTGACAGAGAAGCTGGTCATAAATTTGTCGACATGATTAAGTATAGCAGCCATTTGTTTTGTGGCGTATGGTCGTACGCGTTCGACACGGACGGCAACATCTAAGAGTTGTTGCGTGATAATGTTGCCATGACAAGTACCACCCTCTATTCCAGCCAAAGTGACAAGAACAGTGACGTACCAATCAAAATCGCTGATGTATTTGTAATCCTCTCTGGAACAAATGTCAATCACTTTGAGTACGATCTCATTGCGAAACGCTGCGCCCATATGAGGAGTTGTGATATTTTTCATAAGTCGATCGACAAGGCTCAATATGTTGTCCTTTGATACCATGCCACACAGCAGATCTAATGCACGTAAACGAATAGATTCGTCTTTGTCTTCCAGGCAACTAAATATAATGTCTTGGTGGGCCCTGACAGACTTTGGATGAGTTTGTAAGATTTTTCTCATTGCTAATAATCCCAAATATTTGAGGTTTTGGTCGGGATCTTCAATGAGAACGCGTAACTTTTGTGCACACAATTGTCTATGTCCAGCCGCTCTCGGTTTTGGCATGCTATCAGATAGTGCTATTAATACAACCATAATGGTACTGATGCATTCATACAAAACAGACGTGGCAGAGGTACTGTGCACCAAAGTGACCAATGGATCGATCAATTTTTCTCCTATCTTTGGCTCGAGTGGTGTAAGAGCACCAAATAGTTTGATAACTTTGATTAGCATCCAATTATTGGACGAATTCTCCATCAGTTTGTAGAATGTACCTTCAAGGTGGAGATATTTTCGTGGCTCTTTTCTCGCAAGTTCACATATCACATTGACGGCCGATGATTGGACACCTTGATCGGGGTCATCTAATTTCTCTTCAAGTTTTGGTAACACTTCAGGCAAAGCGTCCGGGAAGTTTATCAATATTTTATATATAAGTAAGATGGCCTTCTTACGTAAATAAGGTTTCGTCGATGACAATAGTTTGATAACATCGTTGAATAGTTCTCTGCCAAGATCACTAGACATGAAACAGCTTAAGCCTGACATTGCACAACCTGCTTCATACATATTCCGTGAACAAAGATCACGTCTTATCATGTTGATAGTTAACATCAAGACATCGGTGTTCAAGCGAAAACATTGCGACGAGGCCAAATAACCGATGCGCTTGTGAGTGAATTTGTTCGAGCTCATGACCTCGATAATATTGAAAGCCGCCCAGCTTATGTCATAGCCTATCATTTGTAGATAGGTCAATTTGGCCACGGCATTTGCTTTAGCATTGATATTTGGCATCTTGAGCTCTTCTTTGATCTCTTCAATGCTTTGAGCGATGTAGGCGGCCTCATTGTCCTTATTGTTGCGTATTCCGCGAACCAAATCGGTTAGATTTTTGTCGAACAACCGATCAAGGTTGGTCTTGACCATATTTAAAGCCATACTGCAGTGTTTGTTGTTGCTGAGGCCGGCAGCTTGGGCATAAATCAAGTCAAGCGATGTCTAAAGGCCCAAAAAATTAATGATGGACTCAGAATTTGACTGACACATTGACTTGGTTTCGAATAGTCTTAGGTTATGATGAAAGTGGCCGTAACATCGACGTCAACCAAGACCAGCTGTTCTGCGTTCGAGCAGTTTTTATTTAAATTCCCTGCGCTTGCGCACATACAGCGCGTTCGAGCAGTGCATTTTAGATCTTTCATCAAGTGAGTGTGCCTTGCATACCATATTGTATGGGACACCATGCATTTTTGGCTCTGCTTGTTCGCGGATTCTTGTGTGGCCAAGTGTAGTTAGCGGAGGCGCGAAATATGGGTCAGGATTTGTTTCCTAAGAGGTGTGAACATTTTTCTTTTCAGAATGTCAACTGTTTCGGATGACAACTGACGGTTCTAAGACAGACTAGCCAAGTCTCCGCCAAAGCCATAAGAATCAAATGCACTTTGACAAGCAAATGTCCGAAACCGCACCGATGGTAGGGGGGAACACATTTGCTCTACGAGGGACCCCTAACTAGCGGGTTGTTTTCAATGCTTCAGTGTTTTATTTCGACCTTATAGTTACGGGACAAAAACTATGACACTCAGTAGCGACTTCTTTCAACTTGACAACTCTCGTTCCACTTTGGCTGCATTTTTGGTCGCATGGTACAAGTGATTTTCAGTCTCGATTTGTCCGGACAACTGCCTCGAAAGAACTGGGATCTACAATTCGAGCTAGAGAGTGAGTGGAACACTAAATAAATTGCTATGAGCTCGCCAGAATAATTGAATCTTAGTAAAAAACGAAGCTGTGCAACAAGTCTGTCCTCCAAAAGCATTGACATGTCGGAGATACCGATGATGTTCAGTAGTCTACACGCTTAATTCATGAAAATTAGTATACACGTTGTGTAACAGTTATGCATTTTATGAGTGCTTGAACAAATAGTACGAGATGTTTTGATTGTGTTGGTTCTTCTAAGATCCTGATATTAGAGAAATTGCAAATATCAGCACACTTCGTTAATAGTGTTTAATGAGGTCCCTGTTGAGCATAAGGACTATGTACAGCTCGTCAATGAGTTTATCTCGGTTTATTTTGTTGTTTTTTTCATTTTCAATTTTGATCATGCAAACATTCAAATGTTTTCACGTAGGAAATGGCTCAAACCATGAAACACTGCAAAGAACACTGATTGTAACTATAATCTCATACTTTCTCGTAAATACTTCGGGGCCTCTTTTATTGGTATATACAATAACCTAAACAAACTACATATTTTGTATACATACAAGTTTATATTGTATATCATTTGTTCAGCAATTCAACGGAAGCATGTACATCTAACACAACTGTTTGCGTCTCTTGAGTTCCTTTAAAAAACTCGTCTTTGTAAATTTGTATGACACAGTTCAATCTTCATTCTTTCAACAGATTGAGTGTACGTGCGAATGTATGACTAATCTTCAAGCTGACAAGCCTCAACACGCAATCGATAGAATGAGACAGTACTGAGTAGACGTAAGACTTGCGTGCGTGAGTTTGATTGGATTGACAGCCGGTTCAATTTAGCGAAAATCAACGTGAGATAGCAAGTTGCCGGGGCAATCGCAATGCACACGCTCAATTGCGTGCGAATGTGGCAGGTACCATCTCTCATGCTGCTAAAAACCTGAAGCCAGTGAGTCAACCAATCAACAGAATGTTTGCTCGAATGTCTTTGTTCGACAATTGACATTCAAACAACCAACCATAATCAGCGAGAATTTTGGCCTTAGTTATTGTACTTTTCATACGCTCATGTTTCTCGAAACATCGCTCTGGTAGAAGTGCGCATTGTGGATATGAAATGCTTTTGAATTGATACGTTCCATAAGCGTTCGTCACTGACAGGGAGGAGCGAATTTTTATATTACGCCTCTTCATCTCGTTGGAGCAAAATTAATATTTGCTATCATACCAATTTTTTCATGGTATAATCGAATGGGTAAAGTGCGATTCGTGGTGCAAAAATACTTTAAAGAAAAATTAGTTAATACACATGGGCAGAGCTGCAAAAATACGCTTCACCCTTTTAGCGTACAGCCGTCAAGGCCATCCACAAAGAATGCCTCTGCGAGCTGGTACTTAAATTCCATCGCCGGCGTGAATGTTAACTTGGTATAATTTTAGTCTGTATTTTTCCACCGCTTCGATTCAACTGTCATAATCAGAGAGAAATTCAATACAACGGAGCGTCCATAATCAACTGCAACCACATTATAATTGAAAGCTAATTTGTCACGCAATTTTAAAACATGCCAGTACTTCTCGGATATTGGGCAATTCGTGGCGTAAGTCCAAACCTTTCGGTAGTGACCAATTAACTACATATCAATCTCTGTTACTAAACAATATGATCCCGAACCATCTTTTCGTCATAAACAGCTGGCTCAGCCAATTCGTCTCATGTTGGCACACGCAGGTGCCGATTTTGAAGAAAAGCGCTACACTACAGGACCGGCCCCAACCTACGACCGAAGCCAATGGCTGAATGAGAAATTCAGTCTCGGACTTGAATTTCCCAACTTGCCGTACATGATTGACGGCGATGTCAAGCTCACTCAAAGTTTGACCATCAGTCGGTATCTGGCTCGCAAGCATGGTCTAATGGGCAAGACTGAAGCCGAGCAACAACGTGTCGACTTGGCCGAACAACAGATACAAGATTATCGTATGGCATTTGCCATGATGTGCTACAGGCCCGAGTTCGAGGAGCTCAAGAAGCCGTATTTGGAAGATTTGCCTAACAAATTGAAGCTGTTGACCTCTTTCATCGGTAAACGTCAATTCATCGCTGGCGACTATGTCACTTATGTCGACTTCATGCTATATGAATGGCTCGACCAACAAACATTATTGGTTCAAACAGCTTTAGATGAGTTCCCTGAGCTTAAGGCTTACCATAATCGTGTCAAGTCGTTGCCCAAAGTGGCCGAATACTTGGCATCTAACAAGAACATATCATATCCCATAAATGGTGATATGGCCGTTTTTGGCGGACGCGACTCGAAAAAATGATGAGCATAATCGTGCGTTCACTGATAAGTTCAACGTCAATACTCATATAATGAGTTCTACTCAGCAAAAAATTCCGAGGTACAACCAAAAAAAATCACGTACTTTTAAGTGAAATAATCTCTCCACAGGGCATCTTTTACACTATAAACATTCCCCCGGGCTGAAACTTTTTTAGTGTTCATGTGCATGTATTTACTCTTAACACGCTGTCATCGTGCGGTCTGTTTTTCGCTCGTTAATTTCCGACATTCAAAAGTTAACTGCTTCGATGCATGGTCAAATCGGTGATGAAATCGATCACATTTCGTCTCTTGATCCTATCATATCTAGTGAGCAAGCTTCCCATCATTGTTTTGGGAGTCAAATTCAAACCTTCTCACATTCATTGCGAGATTCACTATGCTCTGATAAACTCGTTCATCAAGCTTGGTGAATAATTCAATGTTGGCTGCAGTATTTTTTGAAATTACTTCGATATGATCCGCCAAGATTTAATGATGCGTGAAAAACTTCTCTCTTAACGAGTCGACTCGATGGCTTCATCAATACTCTCGGCATGTTCTATAATACTTCCTATAATAATAAACTCCAGCCGATGAAGTTTCCTACCATCTAAACATGATCAATTTGTTTGCGGGGTGAAAAATACAATGTGTACCAATATGTTTGCACGCTGTGCTTAAGCAGCTGATAGCTGCAAAAGCATGTGCGGCACGACAGATTTAGAGTTTTCACCTTCTCCGTGAGAGAAATCAAGATAGCCTTATTTCATACTTTTTCCAAAACAATGTTGACCCCACTTAGGAGAGTCAAACAATGGCAAACGTTCACCAGAATGTGGTGGCTATATGATGCTAAATGGCAAGATCCCTTCGATAGCGGCTTACTGCTAGCTCGTTATTTGTCCGGAAAAAGAAAACCTCTGTGGTTCCCAGAACTCGATTGTGGCGATCACGTCGTTGTCATAAATGTCAGCAAGATAGCTTTGCCCAACGAAGAGTGGAAATGGCGAAAATTTCTCCATCACACTGGCTATGCTGGTGGTACAAATTGGAAATCGGCTTGGGAACTCCACCAAAACGATCCAACTTTCATACTAGAGCGTGCTATATATAAGAATTGTAGCAAAGGTTGGAAACGTAAAGACGAATTTGCACGTTGCATGCTTTTCCGAGGTGAAAACGTACCTGATGATGTCAAAGCCAACATTAGTGGATATATTCGACAGATAAGACGCGTACCTAAAAGACTCGAAGAATTCTCTCAAGAACAATTGGACGCTTTCCCGAAGATTTTTGAGCACGGACCACAACATAAGCTCGACTAGTCAGCGAGAGGAGCCCTCCTATCTCTCTTTTGATCAAAGATTTGTTCATTAAATCATTTATTGATGAATTCGATTATCATTTATTGATCGATTACAAGTCTTAATTTTCCTTCCAAGTGTGTGCGCATTTGGTGCATCTACAGAATGTTGTCGACGGTTCATCAGCAGATCGTATTTGCATTTGCATGAAGTAGGCTCGATTGTTGTCACACTCAGGACATCTTGCGTCCATTTGGTCAACGTTCTTCCAGGTATTTGCATCATTGAGAACGTCGTCAACTTCTTTCAATTTAGGATACTTCACTGACGAGATCCTATGTTTGATCGGTTGGCAGTGCGAACAAGTGTTACATTTAAATTGGTAATTGTAACCTGACGAATCCTCACACAATATTAGCCTGTTTCCACAGTTGGGACAGAATATAATCATCGTAATTGGTTAAATGGTTACTATTTAATTATTGTGCGATGAGGATAGGTTGACAATGTGTTGCAAGCAGGCAAGAGTCCTGTCCTGCTTGATAACCGAATTTGGCGAATCTCATTGGTCTTCCTACGGGACGCAAAAACTTTTTTAAAAATTATATACTTCCAGACAGCCCTGTCATATCTACAATGAAGACACAACTGTGATAGAATCAGACCGCAACTCTCTGTGTATTTTCACTTGTCGAGATGACAGTTTAGTGTGCAAATGGAGTTCACATTAAACGATGGATAAGTCATCTCTATCCTTCGAATTCTGTCTCTTTGAGTATCTTACTCCTCAGATGGTTTTTGTATTCAATAATATCCTTCTCCCATTTACGTATGGTGCTGTTCTCACAGATCCAGATCTCTTTGGCTACTTGGCCTATCAGTCGAAAGTCGTGACTAACTAACACAAGACCCCCTTCAAAATCGTTGATCGCGTCAGCCAGAGCATCGCTAGTCTCCATATCCAAGTGATTGGTAGGTTCATCCAACAACAACATATGAGGCACTTGAAATGCTAACCAGGCAAACACAACACGACATCTCTGTCCGTCCGGCAAGTGACGCATGGGACAACGCACGCGAAACTAAACGAAATATTCAAAAACTCAATCGACAGATAGATCCAATAAAGCAATAGTATATAATATTTATTGTAGTCTTAAAAGGGGGAATGGGTTAGCATACCCTTGTGAGATTACATATTGGTGTAGTAGCAAATTGCATCGTATATAGTGACGATGTGCAGGTTACAATACAGCACATTTCCCACGATCAATCCATGGATTGTTCTTCTTGTCTGGTGGATGTATGAGAGGATCATTGGCTTCGTTTGCCTCAATGAAGTCTTGAATCGCCTTTATGGACTTCGACAATTGCCATCGTTCCATTCTGGCTTGGTAGGCCAGATTTTCTATCTGTAATCTCAAAGCTTCGCCGTCTAAATCCATGTTTCTGACTGATTGGATTCAAATGAAAATGGTTGACTAATGATCCAATTTGTAATACAATAAATTACCGTTAAATTTGCAGCTCGTGGCATGGACAAGGTACCATTTAGAAAGAGCTATCGATAAGTCCGATGCTACGACTATATCGTACTTCGAATACGGTCCATCGTTACTAGCGATGCATAAGAACGCGTCGCCGAAGCCTCAAGCTTGTGAGTGAGTCGTTGCTGTATTGTGTTTTTTGGCACATCAGGTTATAACACTACACGAATGCTTGTGTAATAAGTCGTTGCGTTTCAGTAGAAATGAAATTTACACAAAACAACTGGAACGTGAATTGAATCTTTGAAAGACCCGCGCGTGCATTGTCACGCGGTAAGCCGATATTTTGCCGGTGAATCAATCGATCGACTCTCAAGCTGTATCCTGGTTTCGTCAATCTGATTATCTCTATCTTCCGACGTAGTTCTTTGTGCCATTGTTAAATTTTAAAAATAAAGACACAAGTTGATTGAGATTCGGAATCCGCCTTGAAAATTACGATGCCCTCAGAGTCCAAGAAAAAACGTGACGCCAAGAAGAAAGAGGCCGCCAAAGCTCGGCAAGGGGGCGCTGGCGACAAACCACAGGCTCCACCTAAAGGCTCGTCTACCGCAACAATCAACAATGGAGATACTGCCCCTGAAACTAACGGTGTCGATAAGGTCACCGCCATGCTTGAGCGAGATCTTGAATTAGCAGCTCAGGCTCGCTCGTGCACCGGTGTCATCGGTGTGCATCCACGTTCCCGAGATATCAAGGTTGACAACCTGTCAATCACCTTCCATGGGCACGAGATATTAACCGATACAAAGCTCGAATTGAATTACGGAAGAAGATACGGTCTCATTGGCCTTAACGGGTGTGGGAAGTCCACATTGCTATCAGTGATCGGACGATGCGAGATTCCTATCCAGAGTACGATTGATATTTATCATCTTACTCGTGAGATCCCTCCGCTCGATAAGAACGCGCTGGAAGCGGTGCTGGATGTCGAGCAAGAGCGCATCAGGCTTGAGAAGTTAGCCGAAAGTCTCGCCAATTGTGAGGACGAAGAATCTCAGGATCAGCTCATGGACATTTATGAGCGATTAGATGATATGGGCGCGGATCGGGCCAAGGCTAAGGCTGCATACATATTATACGGTCTTGGATTCGACAAAGCTATGCAGCAAAAAAAGTGCAAAGACTTCAGCGGTGGTTGGCGCATGAGGATAGCGCTGGCACGAGCCCTGTATCTGAAACCTCATCTCTTGTTGCTCGATGAACCAACTAACCATTTGGATCTTGAAGCATGTGTGTGGCTAGAACAAGAGTTGAAGAATTACAA
Organism: Fragariocoptes setiger; assembly: GCA_019968535.1. Classification (NCBI taxonomy): domain Eukaryota; kingdom Metazoa; phylum Arthropoda; class Arachnida; order Trombidiformes; family Phytoptidae; genus Fragariocoptes; species Fragariocoptes setiger. The sequence continues at coordinate 33,647 of JAIFTH010000297.1, forward strand.
ACGCATATTGGTGATAATCTCGCATTCGCAAGATTTCCTTAATGGTGTGTGCACCAACATAATACACATGAACAAGTTACGTCTCGAATATTACGGAGGGAACTATGATGCTTTCGTACGTACTCGACTGGAATTACTTGAACATCAGATGAAACGTTACAATTGGGAGCAGGACCAAATCGCACACATGAAAGACTATATTGCTAGATTCGGTCACGGTAGCGCTAAACTGGCTCGACAAGCTCAATCAAAGGAGAAAACACTGGCGAAAATGGTCGCGTCCGGTCTTACTGATAAAGTTGTAAATGACAAGCTGGTTGAATTCTACTTCCCAGCTTGTGGGAAAATACCACCCCCAGTGGTCATGATCCAAAATATTTCCTTCAGATATAACGACAAATCTCCGTGGATATACAAAAATTTAGAATTAGGTATAGATCTTGATAGCCGAATTGCCTTAGTAGGACCAAATGGTTGTGGAAAGTCAACTTTCCTCAAACTGCTTGTAGGTGAGGTGATACCCCAAGACGGTCTAATTAGGAAACATTCGCATCTTAGAATAGCCCGTTACCACCAACATTTACATGAGGCGCTTGATTTATCTTTGAGTGCCTTAGAATATATGCAAAAGTGTTTTCCTGAAGTTAAAGAAAGGGAAGAGATGCGACGAATCATTGGACGATACGGTCTATCAGGACGCCAACAAATCTGTCCCATGCGTCACTTGTCGGACGGACAGAGATGTCGTGTTGTGTTTGCCTGGTTAGCATTTCAAGTGCCTCATATGTTGTTGTTGGATGAACCTACCAATCACTTGGATATGGAGACTAGCGATGCTCTGGCTGACGCGATCAACGATTTTGAAGGGGGTCTTGTGTTAGTTAGTCACGACTTTCGACTGATAGGCCAAGTAGCCAAAGAGATCTGGATCTGTGAGAACAGCACCATACGTAAATGGGAGAAGGATATTATTGAATACAAAAACCATCTGAGGAGTAAGATACTCAAAGAGACAGAATTCGAAGGATAGAGATGACTTATCCATCGTTTAATGTGAACTCCATTTGCACACTAAACTGTCATCTCGACAAGTGAAAATACACAGAGAGTTGCGGTCTGATTCTACCACAGTTGTGTCGTAATCATCATTTTGGTCAGGCTTGAGGTGGCCTAACGGGGTTCGCAGTAGTGATTTTTGCTGAGGTCCGCCTTTGATAGACCAGACAATAGCACCACCGTGTTTTGTTCCTGCTACCAGGAATTGATCCTGAAGATCGGTTATTCTCGAATAGTTGTCGAAACGAAAGCCCGTAAATTGTATCGGCGTTTGCCTATCTTCATCAGAATAACAGAACTTGTTGTATGAATATATTTTGTTGTCTGAACATGACGCGAATAGCCGTCCACCTGTAAAGTGAATGTAAGAATACCCGTGATAGCAGCTGCCGTGTGAGGGATGTGGAATAGTTAGAGATGGCTGAGAATAAGAAACAGCGCCATCAATTCGCCTAGATTTGGTATTAGCCTTGTATTTGCGTAGGTCCCATAATTTTATAGTAGCGTCGTTGGCACCAGCAGAAAACAGGCGCGGGACAAAGGTATCGAAAGTTACACTAGTAACACAGCTTGTTGGATCACATTTGATGGAATTTCGGCGTCTGCATCGGCTCAGAGGTTTCGTTTTGCTACGATGAGCGTCAATAATTTGGCCCACAGTGGCTTCGTCGGGCGCGCGTAAATCGTGAAACTTGATGGATCCATCACGAGAACAACTTGCCAACAGATTTTCGTCGTAGAAACTTATAGATCTGACAGAGCTGTGGTGAGCTCTTTGAAAATCTCTAACCTTTAAGGAAGTTTTCGCATCCCAAAGGACGACGGAACAATCACCCGATGCTGTCATGAACCTTTTTTGGTTCGGTTGCCATTTCAAATCGAAGACTGCGTTATAGTGTCCAGTCCATGTAACAATTGGAATTAAGTTCTTCGCATCCAGGAGGTTCAGGGAACCATTCTCGCACGCTACAGCGAGGATGTCCCCTGATTTGGAACACGCTAACGGACCAGATCGGTTGGTAAAATCCAAGTTTTCTTGGTTAGTATCTAGGTTGATGGATTTAACTAGCTTCATACGATCAAAAGCAAACTCGACGTTGATGTTTACAACAAAGCCGAGTTTCCTTTTCCTGATGGTGTCATATATATTCATGATTAATTAAATCGCAGGTCGAATTCTGCAATCACGTGAGCGATTGACATAAAACTATATTGATTCTATCGAGGGTCAACATTTGCCGCGTGCTCAACTCTGAAACCGCTCTCATTGCTTTCATCTGTTTATTTTTTTGCCATTTGTGTGAAAAATGAGCGGGATTAGAGATGGGCGCTGAGCTGTTTTCTCGCATAGCACACAACCCGTCGCATTGGCGTGATGCTCTGTTAGCGCCAGCCACGGCCCGACATGCTTAGCATCGCATTGATGCGATGCGAGCATCACGTCGACGTGAGTCACGTGACGTCGATGCTCGCTCAAAAATTTCAAATTTCGCGCCAAAAACGTAGTTCAAGCA
>JAIFTH010000298.1:0-36180 GCA_019968535.1 Fragariocoptes setiger
TCAACTGATGCCGATTGATGGGTGAAATCGAAAGTTCTCGCAGGTGCACGAAGCGTCACCTGGCGAAGCGAATAAAACGAACACGATCATCACAAATGGCACGCAGTAGACTTCCAGTCTACCTCCCGGAGTGCCTTTTACGGTTCACTCTGGGCATGCAGCGCACTTGGCGACACCCACCCAACCGGCCCGTGCGAAGCACGACGTTTCGGGATTTTTTTATTTTATTTCTGAAAATTAATTTTTTAGAATGTTTGAGAATTTGTCGATATCTATTTGGGTCTTGGGTGAAAATACATGTTAAACACCACTCCAGCGTTGAACTCGGATCAAAGTAACTGCAACTGCAGAAGCAGAGTAACTTGTGGTCCGAGACCAAGTGTGTTGCGAGGCGATCGCGGGGGAACCTGAAGTCACACGTCGTCACATGGTGTCATTGTGCTCATTAGGATGCGATAAGCCCTTTTCTGGGAAGAAAAATGCTCTAGGTGTCATGGGGCCCGAGATATAGAGTTAGGGGAAAAAGAGATGAAGGAGTCATTTCCTAAGCAAAGTTCATACCTCATCGTGCATGACTCACGGAGAGGGTCAAGATAAAATAGGTCCCGAGCGAATCGGTTGGGCCCTCTATTCCAAAGTACACCCCATAACCCCCCCCCCTTAACCGCCTTTCGTTTTTTTGAAGCTGTCTGTCGAGCTACTTGGGCGCTATTCTCAATTCGCAGAGGCTCGTCGTCATTTTTCGAGTCGCCAGTTATGGCTAATTGTTGCCCAGCTTGCGGCGTGTAGTGCTGCTCATTTTGTGCTATTGGCAGCTTTAATCGAAATTGACCGCTAAATTGCGTCAACCGACCGCTAAAATCTCGGTAGACGTCTTCTTTTGCCTTGTTTATCGCCGCCGCGACGGCTCGACTCAGCTTGTCCGGATTGTCGGCTATCGTTTTCTGATACAGTTCTTGGCCGACAGGTCAGATTGTCTCTTCGAAGTTCCTTACCTGTGTCATAAAGTCCTCAACCGACCGGAGCTCCTGAACTCGGACATATGCTCCAAGCTCTCCGTGAACTCTCTTCGGTAACGATAGAAATACCTCCTTAATGAGAGTTAACTCGCTGACGCCAGTCGGGTACGCTTTGCTATGTAGATAGACGTAGGTCTCCACATGCGATGACAGCTTGGTAGATTCTTTATACTCTAGTCTACGGAGCTTAGACAAGTACATGAAGATCTCGTCTGCATAGCCGAAGCGTTGCAACAACTTCTTGCGGATGCTACTGTAGTTGAGCGCGTCCAAACGTCCTGCAGGTGCTTCACAAACCTTGAGGTTTTCGAGCCATAGTTTGGCCACGCCGCTCAGCTGAGATTGTAGTTTTGAAATCTTGATCCGATCTGGTAATCCTTCCACTGCCACATCCATGACCATCAAAAACTCATCGGCTTCCGAGTCTCCTCTGAATACTGGCAATGGTACATTTGCACGTGAGGATGTTGATGACACTGCGCTTCTTGTTAGGAATGCTGACAACAATTCCTCAATACTGCTTCCCTCATGCTCTGCCTTCGGCCATGATGATGCTGGGTTGCTCTCTGCCATTGCTAGACTCACTTTTCTAAGATTCGGAGAGTGTGCTATCTAACTAACTTTCTTTTTTCTAAAAACTAAACTCGCTAAAAACCACTCTCTGCTACCAAAATGTTATGAATCGACGTGTTTAGTTTTACTGCAGATGTGCACTGTACGACGTTATAAGGGTGTCTGTATTTTATTGTCATAGTGTAAGAGCATATATGGTGTAAGATAAGGGGCAATATCTGGTGTGCAATAATGCAATAAGTATGTTGTAGAAACAATACCACAGCAGGACAATCACAGCGTCACAGAACCACTATAGTTCTGGATGGTTCCAGTTCGAGCTAGCTCGCCTTGCCCAATTCTTTGTGTTGCCGGTCCTTGGATGTTTGGGAGTCGATACGAGTCGGCAGTAGATTTTGTTTTCGTTCACTAAGGTTGTATTTGTTAGATTTTCTTTCTGTTTATCCCACTTGTAGCTAGAAGTATGTCTGGGCCTAAGTTTAATTGTTAGAACCATCAGAGTAAACTCTTCCAGATGACGTTGACCCAGGGAAAGGCGCTGCTGGCTGTGGTCTTCAGAATGATATAGCCAACGACCCAGTCTGATGTCGCATGTGCCATAAAACCGAGCTGTCTGATTAGCGAGTATCGATTAGACGCGCTGATCGGCATCGAGCTGCTCTCAAGAAAGAGCGAGGGCTAACATCGCAGGTAAGCTATGCAGCATGCGATCGGGTCGCGGGATGCCTGCGCGCTGAAAAGCCGCTGGTTGTGGTGTGCCAGTGGATTCACGATACAGAACGACTGCCCAGATATCTGTCTGTTAAACACAATTTTACACTTTTAACCTATTGTGAATCTTCCGCACTGTTTTGCGTGATTTACATCATCTCTACCAAACAAGTTTACTATTTTGCTTTATCTTTTAACTAATAAGAATCTAATTCTGGCTTTTTTACGCTTATATGCGATCTGCCTATCAACTCTTAGCGACCGCAGGCTCTTCTGCTTGCCAAAGCAGCTCAGCTCCCATCTCCCTACACTAACCAATGAGCAACGCGAGCTGCACATCATAGACCGATATGCCATTCGAGTGCCGACCCCCTCGAACGAACGTAGTTCCTTGAAAGAATTCCGCTTGGCAGTTCGCTGAAAAACTCCCTAGAGGGCGCACGAGTCGGTTCACAGGCCAGCAGCCGTTAGTGCACTGTGGAAGCCTGAGCGTTCAATTTACAGTACAGTTTATTGACACTATGTGTGTAAGTGTGTGTGTGTGTGCGAGTGATGCACACTGATGATCACAATGCTTTGACTGCCTCAATCAGCCACAATAAAGAAGTCGGCCCTATTTATATTTATATTTTGTATACATATACACATAGATAGATGATATTATTGAAATTTATTTAATTAATCAATTTATCATGGGCGATCCGTCGTCGATGCCGGGGATCATACTCAATTCGCCGATAGGCAGCGAGCCAGCTATTTACAAATGGCCCCTGTCGTATACGTGCGGTGGTCAAAAATTTGACGGCGCTTGTGAGATCATCGAAACAATACGTTGGGTCTCTCGCGAATTTCACGCATTTCGTGTACCAATTGAAAATCTCTTACATGCATGCCCGGATACTAGGAAATACGAACATATTGCCACGTTATGTAATAAATACAACAAAATTATTAATGAAGCACTTAAGCTATACAGTGGCACATCGTTGACATTCAAAAAGTGTTCCAAGCCAACCACTGGCCTATTGAAGCATATCATTAATATAGCGTACAATTATGCTGTCATTAATCCTGATCTACTCAACAAATATGAGCCATTCACATCAGGCGTATACGGCGAGACATCATTCGATTTTATCTCACAAATGATTGATGAAATACAGCTGACAGATCAGGACGTTTTTGTCGATCTGGGCAGTGGCGTTGGTCAAGTGGTTTTACAAGTGGCCGCTTCAACACCGTGCAAAAAATGTATCGGCATCGAGAAAGCCGACGTGCCGTCCAAATATGCCGTCACTATGGATTCGCGTTTTCGCTTCTGGATGTCGTGGTTCGGCAAGGAATGTAACGAATTTGAGCTCATACAAGGTGATTTCTTTGAGGATCGTTTTGATCAAATCATCAAAGAGGCAACATTTATATTTGTCAACAATTTTGCCTTTGAGCCATCAGTCGATCATAAGCTCAAGCAGAAATTTATTGACCTAAGGGACGGTGCAAAGATTATCTCATCCAAGCGATTTTGTCCACCGAAAAGTCGTGTCACCGAACGTTGTCTAACTGATATCGGCTCAATAATGCACGTGCGCGAGATTGAACCACGACAAAGCAGTGCTATAGTCTCTTGGACTGATCGCCCCATATCATATTATTTACATGTCATTGACGGCTCACGGGTCGAGCAATATTATGAACGGCGCAAACGTAAGCAAGCAGCTGCCTCTAGTGAAAACGATAAGACTTCGGGCAAAGCCTGTGTTCGAAGGCGTAGTAGATTTGATTCCGATTGCAATGATGCCGATGACAACACTGTGTTTGGTCCAACGACACGTAAGGCCGTGGAAGCACGGCGCAGTGTAACAAAAAAGAAGTCAAAAACCAAACAAAAACCTGACACAACGAGAGCACGCAAGAGAATAGTCGCCTCAGTTCTACAATCACCGCCCAAATCAAATGGAAAGATAAAGACGAGTGGCCGCTCTAGCAAGAAGCAACTATCCACGCAAACCAATAGTAGCCAGTTGTATAATATGGGTGGCTTGGATCTGTTGCACGCCAAGACTGTGCAAAGCATACAAAGTTCCAATGAAACTTATAGAAATCCAGCGCCCGGTTGTGTTGAGCAAAAACTCGATTCGTACCAGGAAACGTCCAATTTACCCAACGTAGTTGTGCATGATTTTTCATTGTTCTCTACTCGTGACATTGGCCAATTTCTAACCGAAGTCGCAACGTTGATCACAAATTTTGCTAAATACATGCAAACAAATTCCTACAAGGAATCGCTCAATTCACAAATCGACGAGCAGAACGTTAAACGTCAGATGCTTAATACAACAGTGGCTGAGCGCGAGCTCGAGGTTCGAACGCTTGAAGAAAGGGCAATTAGTTTGTTGAAACGACCTTGTGCTGATTTGGCAATCGCATGCACTGAAAGCGGCATATGCCACGCAATTGATACGTCCATTAACGAGCAACAATTACTTATATCTAAACTAGCTAGTTTAAATTCTGAGATAGAGAGATTGTTGAGCGTGCAACTTGCGCCTCCTCGTCATCCACCTCCGCAGCAGCAGCAGCAACAGCAACAGCCACCCCCACCCCCACCCCCTCCTATTCATCGACCTTGTCCTCTTCCACCTCAAGCACCGCCACCTCCAGCACCACCACCCCAAACACCCCAACAAATGAACCACAAGATGCCCGAGTTTGCGACGACGCCACGACTCGGAACTAACGGAACCTGGCCCATGAATCAAGTGTGGCTGGCGGAACCAGTGCGTTCCAAAACATTAGCATTCGTTTTACGGCGCCAGGCTAACGGACTAACAAATTAAACTCATCAACCCAAAGAGAAAATTCGTACTTTTCAAAAAACCAAGCGAGTCTGCTTTGGTCTAATAGCAACATCAACTATTCTCTTCTGGGGTCTTGATGGATCGTTTTGTGTAATCAATACACTGATTTGCTGTTGTGTTTTCGGCACAAACACAAGCACCTGCACCTGCACACAAGTATTTGTGGCAACTTTCAGGTGCTACCAGTTGCAATTATTTGTGTTCGTGTGTGTGACAGACGATTGCAACAAGTGAGTACTTGGTTAGTCAGTCAAAGGGCATGGTGTTACGCAACACAGAGTTGAGCAACAGAAACAGCAGCAGCAGCAATGTTGTTTGGCAAGTGATGCTGCTGCCACCAGAGCTAATGAAAACCGGTGTTGGTGATGATACCGCAAGGAGCGAGTTCAACCAGTGATTAAATAAAAGATCGTCGTCTCGTTTTCGATATTTTTTCCATGCCGCTTTTTGCGTAAAAAAACCAGCATTGAGTCATTAGTTTGTTTTAATTTAAATTCGCTTTTCGCTCGAGCTCAAGTGTGCGACTCAAGTCTTGAGTTTGACCGGCCAAAAAGTTGTGAGGCAAACGGACATAACGGTCAAGTTTGTTTTCTTCATTTTTATTACCTTGATTTGTGAGCGGTGGTATTCGAGACTGTAGAGACGAGAGGCGGAGAAATGGATTAAAAATTTAGCAATCATTGCTGCTAGATCAATGGCAACAAAATAAGAAAAAAGATCTTTTGAAAGGAATCTTTATTCTACAGCGTTGCCGCTTTGAAAGAAGATTGAGTACTACGGATTTCTTCTTCCAACGGAACCTAATTCAACTTGACTCAAACGAAATGAACTAAACGTCGCGTTGCGTTATGTTATGTAACGTAACGTAACGGAACCGAACGACGAATCCAAGGTGGCTCTTGTTCTTGAGCTTGAGGCTTTCACAGCTTGAGGCAATGTTGGGTTTCACGAACACTAACTCTAGCTTCTTCCACAAGCTTCGAATATCTCTAAACTTCGGACGGCCAAGACGCTGAGAAACTATCGAGCTATTCAAGTGGCATTCGTCGGTGACACATTGGCACAAAGACAGAGAGCTAAAGAGCTAGAGAGCTGGAGAGAGAAATGTATGTGTTAAAGTTACTGCTAAGTGAGTTGATTAGCTTGCCGGCGGCAGCCGATACAACTTGTTCGTCTGTCCGTGCGTTCATTCTCGACTCGCTCGTTCGTTCGCTCTCTTATCCAGCTTGATTGGCCAGCTCAACTCAACACTGCAAGTGAGCCGGCCAACTAACAAGAGTCTCAACGGATGCCAAAAGTCTTGAATTTTCGAATGCGTTGAGCTGTTAGCTAGCTGACGAAAATGGGAGCGAATTATTTATTTAGTGATGGCCTCGATATTGAGCCGACTGGCTGGCTGGCTGGCTTGCTGATTGGCGGGCGGGCAATTGCAACTCTCGTGCTGGCTGGGTGCTTTCAATTCACAAACATCCATGGCTATTTAGTTTGGCAGCCAGTCTTCACAATCCGCAAACAAACTGTTGCAATGGAAGACTACAAATGTTCAAGGACTCATTAGGTTAGTTTGTTGTATGAAGAAATAATGCGCGCAGTTTTTATTTTCAACGCACAAACGCAGGCACGCACGCTTGAACTTTTTCTCTTGAGACTTCTCTCATCTCTGGAATTCTTTCGAAGTTCTTTAAGTTATTCAAAGTATTCAAAGGAAAGAAAGAGGAGAAAACTCAAAGGAACGCTGACTTGAGCCGACCGATCTGGACATCCTAGTCGCCGTCGTTGCTATTTCCATCTCTATTGATACTGCCGTTGACGTTGAAGCCGAAGTTATATTGCTACCGATTAACGGTTAAAGGATGCACAAGATCATTCGGTTCGTTGAAAAGTCAGGTGAAAATCTTTGCTCAATCTTTCTTTCTTTCTTATCAAGCATTCAGCGGCTTGCTGTGCGCCACGATCAACAACGATAAGTGTCACACAATAAGTGAATCGATACTGTAACAACAACCACTAGTTGGTAATATTATCTATTTGTTGTTGTTAGTATTGAGTCAATTCGTTTTGATAGCTCGCGTAATTGTTTGTTAACTATCTGCTATTGAATTGTGTCGTCGTTTAGTTATTAATCATCAAATTGAAGTTAAATCTAAAGCTCACTAAGTTAAAGTCATTAACTGTTGTTAAGACCGCAATTCTTTCATTAAACTAATCACTGATCACGATAGACAAATTTCCAATTATTTAATTGTTAATAGTGAATCAACAGGATAGTGGACAACACAGTGGAAGAATGAAAGACAACACATGAAGAGAGAATCTAGCATTATTGTTATTATCATAATTGTTAGCTTTTAACGCATAGTCACAAAGTTTGTCAATTGAAGAAATCAATCAAGGATCTCGTCGAGTAGTAAGAGTTATTAGTTGTTGTTATAAATGTTAGTTGTTAACCGGGCAAGTCATGAATTTCAAGCAAATCAAGCAACATGATCAGCAGTAGCAAGCAATTAGCGCGCACTCCCGCATCAGCCGATCGTATTAGTAATAATCTAACTAATAACAAATGGTCAACAGACAGGCAACAGCAACAGCAAGTGCAGCAGAATAGTTCAAATAGTTATGAACTCGAGTCGGCGCACCCAATTCGTGTGGCGTCATTTGCAAGCGCCAGTGAAACAACTTCAGTGATGATGCGCCAGTCAAGCGTGATCGCGTCTGTGCCGGTGACAACAACAACAACAACAACAAATAGACAGGACAATAGCAGGAACAATGAGTCACAATTAAGACAATGGACGCGTCAAGCTCAAATCATGACGCGCCTCAAATGGACGCTACGATTGCGCTCACCAATGGCCCTGGCACTGGAATGCTTGTGGCCGGCGTGTGTGTTCCTAGTGGTGATAGCGTTGCGTGTTCAGTTTCCTGGCGTCACTGAGCCCGAGTGTTATTATGCGCCGCATTCGTTGTTGTCACCGCCGGGCGCTGTAATTAGCACGGGCGAGAGCACCACAGTATTTCAGCAGCATCGTGATTTTGATAGCGACCATGAGCGCCAACATGAGCACGACTATGGCATCAACATGAGCATAAGCACGAGCATGAATGTTGGCCACGATTACACTGACACCTGGACTACGACGCGTGCCAACACAATCGGAACATTGCAGACAATGTTGTGTACGGCACACAACACCTGCTTGACGCGTCAACAATTCGAGCGTCAGCGGCAGAGTTTGGCGCGAGCGCCCATACACGCGCTCGCTGGCGACATGCAACGTTCGTTGCACCAACAACTACAACAGGAACAGCAACAATTGCTGTATCGACAAGCTGACTCGTGGCCACTCGTACGGCATGTCCGATTGGCGGCACACATGCTTGAGAGCATTGCAGAGCCTAGAATGAGCGCCTTGCTTCGCGAAGGTCTCTCAGTGGCCGCAATAGTGCACTCAAGAGGGGCCCGTCGTTTGGTGGATTATTTGCGCCATTCGCTGCTGTCGCAGCAAGTGAACGACACACACACAGATGCCGATATTGACTCAGACACAGAAGCATACAATGACAATCTAACTGGCACTTGGACTAATAATAAACAATGGACCAATGAACGTGCTACGATTGTGGCGCGCGCCTTGGTTGATGCACGACTCGATCTGGTGCAACTATTGAAACTTCTATTGGGTCCGACATCCGAGCCCAACGTCAACGGCAACTGCAACAATGTGAGCGAGTCAGAAGCAACAGCAACCAACTCAATGACAACAACAACAACAACAACAACAGCAACAGCAACAACCACCACTACAACAACAATGGATCAAGAAATGTTAAAAACAACAGCAACCACAACAATTGCATCAAGTAACGAGACAGCAACAGACTCAACAACGACAGCAAGCAATAGAAATAGTCATGGCAGTGGCAATAGTAATAGCAGCAGCAGTGATGAAGCACCAGGCGGCGTTCGTTCGGTGTTGTGCTCACCTAAAGCGCTTGGCACTTACGTCAAGTGGCCAAGCGCAGCACGTGCTACATCTGATGAGGCTGCTGCTTCTGCTGCTAATGTGAATGAGCAACAAATGAGCTTGGAAGAAATGGCTCACGCTTTGTGTGCGCTCAGTGTCGAGCAAACGAATGTGGCACTGGCATTGGTCGAAGATGAGCTTGATTTTGTCAAAATAATCGCACATTTAACGACTGTGTTGCAACATGTCGGTCGTCCCATTAAGCAGCCACATTTTACTGCTTCAGATGCTGATGTTGATGTTGATGCTGATGCCAATTCATTGCCTTTGTTAGGCGCAACGATGGCGCCCGATCTGAGTGTCGATCTAGTGGACAAATTAAACGATATTCGTCAGATGATTGACACCATTGAGCGCTCAACAATGTGGCTCACCTCTTCATCATCTACTCATCAGCAACAGCAACAGAAACAACAATGGGATGCAGATAGTGGTGGCAATAATAGTGCAAGTGTGTGGAGTTTGCCGCACGAACTCATCACGATAGTGAACAGTCTTACATCAGGCGACATTGATCTGAGAACATTTGCACATATTGTCAGCGACTTGGAGCCTGTGCTGCGCAATACATTCGCGCAACAATCGACGACGTCAACAGCAGCAGCAGCAGCACCGTTGTCTGTTCAACAAGCATCGGCCCAGGTTACACATGAACAGTACATTATTAGAACAAGACGCCACACTCAACAGCAACAACAACAAAGCACGAATAGTAACAATAATAACAATCACAACAATGCTACAGTGCTAATACAAATTAATAGTGACAATTTTTCATCGAATAGTTCCAACTTGTCCGAGCAGCAGCAAGCAAGCTATAGCAATAGCAATAGCAACAACAACAGTAGTAATAACAATTCAACGCTAGCAGAATTGTTGCGCTCAATGATCCCGCTGGACATGCACCACTTGAAGCTGTTGCAAGCCGGTTGGTGGGGCGCGCCTGTCACGCCCACCGTGCTGACCTCGCCTACACTGGTGGTGGCGCCCGAGAAGTTGCACTCGCTCGATGCTGCTGGTGCTGCATCGAGCAAGCGTGCACCGTCAAACAAACCTCTTGGCCAACACTCGTCGTCGTCCAATGATCAATGGGCGTGGTCGTCGTCACTCGACGATGGGCCCGCATCGTCGACGGCCGGATGGCTGACGCACGCGCTCGACAACATGGACACGTGGTTGGCGCGCGCCGAACAATTCACTAGCTCCACACGCTGGCTGTCGGTGGTGCGCGCCGTGAACACATTCGAAGCTTTAATTTCACTGTTGGCCACGCCCACACAATCACAGTCAGCGCCTGCCCCTGCACCTGCTAATATGGCTAATGGTGCGGAATCAAGTGGCTCTCCAACTCCGATCGATCAGCCATCAGACTCGAAACTAGCAGCAACTTCTAAGGGCAACGAACAAGCATCAGATTCACAGCAACAGCTAGTGAATAAGTTATCATCCACGTCACCGGTCAATGGCGGCACTCTGTTACGCAACGACAGTCTGGCCGTGCGTGTGCAAACTTTGGCCGACGCATTGAGTCAGCTGTGGCCGTGGCACGTGTTGCCCTGGAACAGTGGACCTCTGTACAAGACGCTCGAGGCAAGCTTAGAGCGTGCGTTGCGCGCATTTGAGGCGCCCACGGTAGCCGTGCAACAGGTGCACATTCAGCGTCTCGTGAGCTCGTTGTTTGTGTGCGGCAAGCGTGACACATTTCCGCGCACTTGTCACGATTGGTCGCAATTCGTGTGTGTCCACCAAGCGTCAAGCACAACCACACCAACGGCAACACCGATCATGCCTGATGGCTCAAATGCAACACTTGCCCGATGTCTCAACGAAACCAAGTTATATGAACAGCAGGTGCACACAGGTGAACAGACTAAAACCATAGACAATATCGAGTATGAATCATCGTTGGCATGCTCGTTGTTTGGACGTCCTGCACCTCAACACTCGTTGGACTCGTCGTCGTCGTTGTCGCCGTCGCCGTCGTCCAACGTGGCAACGTCAACTGACAATCAACAAGCGCCCACTGGCAACGACAAGCCGACCACGCTGAGATGGGACACACTGGTGGTGCGCGCTGAGCGTCTCGTAGCGGCCGTTGGACGCGCCATCAGTGTGGGCGATTGGCGCACCATCTACGAGCGGGTGCGCGACGAATGGCGCCAGTTGCGCAACACCGAACGCGTTCAGCTGGTAGCGCGCGTCACTCAGCTCATTGGGGCGTGTCACGTGCCCCACGAATGGTCCCAGAGTGCGCTATGGCTCGACGCGCACAAGTACGCCAACATCGGCAACGAATTGGCCAATGTCGCGCTCGACGTACTCAACGAGGCCATCGATGAGGGCGCGCTGCGCACAGCGCACCTGTCATGCAACTCGGCTCACCTGGAGCGCACGTGGACCGCGCTGTTGCGCGCCATGCCGCATGTGCTACGTCTGGCCGCTCGGGCCGCGTTCGACGAGGCGCCGGCGCTCGCCGAGCGCGTGCTCACCTTCGATTGGGTACCTGCTGCGCGCACGTGTCGCACGGCACGTCCCTCGTTGGTGCACGAAGCACCTGATGAGCGCGCTCGATTGTATTTTGTGGCCGATCTGTTGGCGGGCGCGCCAACAAAGCATGATGATCATCGATCAAGACGATCGAATGACACAAAGACGAACGAATCGGAGCACCCAAGTGAGCGTCAGATACTGATTGAGCTGGAGCACTTGGTGTGCGCCAATTTGGGCGCCGCCATCGATCGATGGCCCGCATTTGTGGGCGCGCCTTTGAACCGCACTACTGCATTCCCCAGGGAAAACAGTGGCAATCACACAGCCTCAAGTAAACACAACAACTCATCATCGTCGACATCAGCCACAATTACAACCACAAGCACACCAACAATGACAACAGCTCATGATATTGACACTCATCTGTTGCATCAACAAGATGATGATGCAACCATATTGGACCAATTAGAGCATAATTGTTCGAAATTACAAGATGCCATTGAATTGGTGCGCTCGTCGCCCACACTGGACCCGCCCAACGTGCGCGCCAAACTCAAACAATTCGATCTGGTTGATGCCGGCGCCATGCTGGCGTACGCATACGCAACTCTGGAGCGCACAATGGGCGTGGCCGACTCACAGTCGTTCTCATTGTTCCCTGACATTTCACCATTCCATGCGTCTGGGCAGCCTGACAGCAACAGCAGCCTGCAACAGCAATTGTTCGCTGCGATCGAGTCGATCAAGGATCAATTGAACGCGTTCAAGGTACGCCCGATGGCGCAATTGGTCGCGTACGGGTTTGATGCCACACTTCCGGTTGCTGTTCGTCTCCTGAACGCGCAAACTACGCCACCACAGTCGATGTCGATGCCACCAACTTCATGGCATCAACGAGGCGAGCTCATGTCGTATGCGAGCGCATGCACCGATTTCACGCGCACTCTTGAGGCCAGCACCACATGGAATTCGATCTCGGGCGCTCACTCGAGCTCGAGCTTCAGCTCAGGCTCCTCGAGCCAAGAGGCCAATGAGCAGCCACCAACGTTGGCGGCCAAACAAGCACCCGAGGGCGCCACTTACGCGTGGGCCAGCGCTCGATGTGCTGTAGCATCGTTACAATTCGGCACGTACGTCACGAATCGTGTGCTCGAGCTGGCCAATTCAGTGTTGGCCTCGCTGAGTCAGCTGACATCAACGCGCGCCAATCAACAACAAATCACATCCGGTTTAACAGACGACGCCGACGATAACAAGTGCGTGCTGTTAGACGGCAGCGTTGCGTTTGTGCTGGACAATTTGGCTCCCATGCTGGACGTGTCGTTAGAGTCAATATTGGCCACTTCAACGTCGACAGCACCTGTCAACATGAATGGTGCACCTGTAGGTAATGGCAGCAGCAGCAGTTGGCAGCAGCAACAGCAACAGCAACTGTCGTTGGCCGAGCGAGCGCACGCTATGTTGTGCGGTGAGCAACAGGACGACACCGGCCCATTCGACAATGATTACCCCGCAACACGCACCACAACAACACGGATGATTTCACACGTGGCGGCGACAAGTGCCGAACGACAGGTGCAACGACAACGCTTATGTCGTGTGCTGGCGCCTGCGTCTTGGCGTGCTTGCATTGCGCTCGTGCGACCCGAACAATGGTACTCGCTCATGGCACACATCAACTCCACCTGGTACACAGTGGACACACACGCGTGGCACGATACTGTGCCGCCGACATCGGCCAGTGGCCACGACGCTGAGAGGGACACTTCGAACGCTCGCCATCGGGTGCATGTTTCGATGCAGCACGCGTTGAAACAGGTGCACCAATTGATGCAAACAACACTGGGTGAGCTACACCCGACCACACGCTCGTCGTTGGTGGCCAAATTGTTGAACGTTGATTCGCCGATCGGCTTTTGGTCGCACTTGTCGGCGCGCTTGGCACGCTTGGTCACCAAATACAAAGCGAAACGATTCGAGTTTGCGCTACAGACATTGACGCCAATATTGTACGAGCATTTGCATTCGACGGCCACCCACAGCGAGCCAGTGCTCGTGTCGGTCAACACGAGCACGACCACGAGCACGAGCACGAGCACGACCACGAGCACGAGCACGACCACCACTACCACTACCACTACCACTACAAATGATGCCAGCGAATTTCTGGTAGCCGCGTTAGGCGCTGCTGATTCAATTCTCGATTACCTGTCATCTTCGTCTTCGTCCTCGTCAAGTCAGGCTCAAGCTCAACAACAACCAACCACACATGCAAATGATGATGATAGCAGCATGCAAATCAATTCAGCAGCCACAACTAGCAATGAGAACGATAATAAGGCACAACAAGTGTCGCATTTGTTCGCGTGGCTCGACGAATTTGGTTTGACAGCGCTCGAGCTGATACTGCGCACCATTGCGCGTGACGCGGGCCGTCTCGAGGCTTTGTTTCGCGACGCTGCATCGCGCGCACCCACCGCTGCACTGTTAAACGACACGCTGCCAGCGGATGTCACCAGCAACAACAGTGGCAGCGTGCAGGCCGTGCATCCGGTGGCACGTGCTCGGCACGCGTTCTGTAGTGCACCAGTCGACAAATACCTGCTGCTGTCGGGCCCGAACAATAGTAACAGCAACAGTAGCACACAACATCAAACGAGCATCACAAAAGAGCAACAAGCGCACTCGGCATTGTGTGCACTAGGATGGGCGTGGCCAACGGTGGAAGAAGTGGCACACACTCGGCAGCACAACGATTTGCGCTCGTTAGTACGCGCCACGCTCATCAGATGGGGTCACGTGCTGGACGCCACACTGATTGCCACCGACACCGATGCAGCGGCCAACACTAATGCAAACACCGACATTGACATCAATAGCAACAGCAACAGCAACATAAGCACCGACACTGAGCCTAGCGACAATGGCAACGGCAACTCAGACACTGACAGATCTACCGACGCAGCCAGTGTGAATGATGAGCAACAAATGAATTCAACAGCAAATGCAGGAGTTGCCAAGTCTGTTGCACAAGATTCATCGTCGAACGGAACAACAAATACTGAAGTGA
Source organism: Fragariocoptes setiger (assembly GCA_019968535.1). Classification (NCBI taxonomy): domain Eukaryota; kingdom Metazoa; phylum Arthropoda; class Arachnida; order Trombidiformes; family Phytoptidae; genus Fragariocoptes; species Fragariocoptes setiger. The sequence continues at coordinate 14,747 of JAIFTH010000298.1, forward strand.
AAAATGAAGTTGATTCAGCAACAACAACAACAGTGACAACAACAACGACAACGACAACATCGACGTCAAAGCGTCGCTTGCCACGATTTTTTTATTTCGATTATTGGCGCCCGTTAAGCGAGAAAATGTCCAGCTTGGCGCCGGCCACTTCTGTCGTCGTTGGGGGTGACACAGCAGCCAATGGCGATAGTAGCAGCAGCAGCAACATCACGAACGACGTCTCTGACAACAGTAAGAACAACAACAACAACAACGAAAGTGGTGCGTCTAGCTTGATGTGGATTTGGCGCGGCGTCGAGCGACTAGTGCGAGCGTACGATTCAGCCAGTCAATTACACTCACACGCACACTTGTCATCTCATTCAGCTAACCAACAGGTGCAGCAGCAGCAACAGCATATTGGGAGCGGCAGCATCGAACGCGCGATGGCACGCACCATCGATCAGCTCAATTGTGGCCTGGACGCTGTGAAGGGCGGCCTCACGTGGAACAATCTGGCCAATGTGTATGCCGACAAACCGGACGTGCTGGTGGCACTGAGCGCTGTTAATTCGGCGCTCGATTTGGCGCGTGTGACTGTCGACACATTCGTGTCGCATCGTAAATTTGCACAAGTATTACGTCTCATTAGCAGCACGCCAACAAGTGCAAATAAATCAACGTATCAACAATCAACGGAGGAGCTAGGACAAAGCACGAGCACGACGACACGCACACCCTGGTGCGATCGTCAATTGATCGACATTATGGCTGGCCAAGCGAACGACACCAACAACAACAATTACAGTGCAGAGTATGACGAGAGCGGCAGCGAGGCAGTGTCCTCATTCCAAGAGCTCGTATGTGATATTGATCTAGTTCAACTGGCGCGCAATTTGAATCCCATCTCGTCTTGTTATTCGTCGTCGTCGTCGTCGTCGTCGTCGTCGTCGTCGTCGTCGTCGAGCAATAACAATAATCAAGCTAGTGAGCAACGTAACAGCAACAACCAGAACCAGAATAATGAGCCGGCGCCGGCGCGTGTTGCGCAACGCCTTGATCGTTTGTTCAAACTGGCCTCGTTGGCCGTACTTGACGCCAAGCTCGTGAACGACGCCGATGCCAAGCCGCCGGTGCTCGACAAGGGGGCGTGGCGTGCCTGGTGGACCTGGTACGCTCGTCAAATGCAACAATTGCAGCAACAACACAGCACCTCGCCACAATTCAATGTGTGGCACCCACCGAGTGGCCGAACAGAACAGAGCGTGCCCACTGAGAGCAGCAGCAACGACGAGCCCCAATTCCAATGGAGTCGGGAGTGGGTCGACAGCCGCACGACACAAACACAAACACAGACACACGCCGAGACAGAGCAAGACGCAGCGCGCGTTCACGGCGAACAGGTGGCACTGCCGGCGCTCACGCTGAGCGCGGTACGTGCCTTGCAGCTGTGCGACGCCGTGTGGGGCGAGCACGTGGTGTGGCGCGCCACGTTTCGCTTCGTACACTCGCTGGCCGACACGCTCGCCTACGTGTACGCCGCCTACAATGATCACACATACAAGCAGCAGCAGGCCACACACAGTTGGTGGTGCGCCAATCAGCTGTTGCTGTGGGGCGTGCCGCCTTCGAGCGCCAGCGGTTCACGCAGACAGCCAGCGTCTCCGTGGAGTGGCTCACGGGCGCCTCGTTGGGGCACTTCGTTGGGACCGGCCGCGTCGCCGGTAGCCCAAACAATGCGCGTGCTGGCTCGTTTGGCCTTTCCGGAGCGCAACAACTTTGTGGCGTTGCGCACGTACCGTCAATGGCGCCACCTGCGCGCCATCTGGTCTTATTTGCGTGCCAACACTGGCGCACTGGAGCAAATGTGCGCCAATTGGAGCGCGTCCGTTGCTGCCGCCCACCATCGGATCTCAACCCCTCATGTGTCATCACACGACGCCGCCTATAGCGTATTTGGCGCCTATAATGCTGAACACGGCGCTGAATGGATGCCAGCAAGCAGCGAGACGACGAGCGTCGATCGCTCCTCGATCGGAATCGGAATCGGAATTGAATCGATCGTGTGCGATCGGCGCCACACGCTGCACAAATCAGCGACAGACTCTGGCTCTATTGGCACTGGCACGGGCACTGCAACCACGAGCAGTGCGCCCGACGAGTGGCCGGCGCTGCTGGGCGTGGCCGCCATGCGTGCCACGTCGCCGGGTGCGCCCAGCGCGCGTCGCGTCGCCTGGATGGTGCGCGCCATGGGTGCTTTCATTGAGCAGCACGCGTCGCGACCCCTGGCGGCTGCCATCGAGCAACACTTGCACGCCGAGCAATTGGCACACATCGAGTCGGTGGCGGGCGCCACGTTGGCGCACCTGCTCATCTTCAGTCGACCACCTGTGCCGATGCCAGCGCCTGCACCTGCGTCGATGCCGATCGAGCAATCGGACAGCAGCGAGTTGGCGTCGTCATCGGCGCCCAGCAGTCACATTGGGACGAACGCGAGCGGTAGCTTGTTGAGCTCAATTGTGAGCAACATCTTATCGGCCAGCCACTTGTTGGGCACACTCGAGCAATGGACCTGTGCCTCGGCCGCAGCCACAAGCGGGCCCGACGCTGACTGGCCTACCGGCAGCTTCGTGCACGAATTCCCGCAACAAGTGCAGCCGCTCGACCTGGACACGCTCGTGTGTCGCGTGCCCCAATGGAACTTCACACAAGCGTACGCGTGGCTGTCGGCCAACATCGACCTGGTGTCGGTGATGCGAACATTCTCGACCATTCATCAGCAGCAGCAGCAACAACAACAATCGCCAGCGCCCACCAATGCTAGCCACCAACAACCGTACCAGCTGTTGTCGCCAGCTGTGCTCACCAGCTCGCGCTTGTGCTCAAAGGCGTGGCGTGTGGCCGTGCACGTGGCACGTGTAACGCATGCCACGTGGCGCGCCTACGAGCCGATCAGCGCGAGCGGCGCCAAATTGGGCGCGTGTTTGTTGCGCATGCACCGCGACTCGCTGGTCAAGCACACGTTGCGCTATGCGCGTGTGGCGCGCGCCTCTGTTGCTCTGGTCGAGCGTGTGCGTGTGGCGAACGCATGGCCCAAGATACGCAGCGCGTGGGCGTGGCTGGCGCATGCCATCCGACGACAAGTGCCAACGTACGTGCCGCTGAGCACACTGTTGCGTCGACCTGCATCAACTGCTGCGGGCGTGGTGGACACGCCCACTACACGTCCACTCAGTGGCAATAACACGGCCGATCAAGTGAATGATTATTCAAGTGGCGCCAAAATGTGGCCCCACGCCAAGTTGGCGGTGAATGTTAACGCGTGGGCGTGGCACAATTTCTCCTCGGCCGCTTTGCGTGACATGCTGTGCAATTGGTCTTTCTCGGCTTCTGCCAATTCCGATTCCGATTCAAGCCAACAACAATGGCTCACTGATGACACCAACCATCATCATCACAGTGTGGACGACAAGCAGCAGCAGCAATTGCCACTGCAAGAGTTGCCACAAATAGCGCTGGTGTTGCAATCGTTGTGTTCGTTGCACATTGCATCGCGTCCATTGTGGTCCACTAGCATTAATGCTAACACCACTTTCGATGGTGGCAACACGTTGGACAATAATTTGCATTCCGAGCACAACAGTGTAGCAGGACAAGAGCAAGACGGCAACACGGCGACCAGTGTGGACGAGCTGGAACAATTAAGGGCCAGTGTGGACGTGGATCGTGTGGCCGCTCACCTGCCTCAGTTGCAACGTTTGCAGCTCAAGCTTGGCGCATGGCTCGAGCGTTTGGGTGCCGAGCTATGGCTGGTGGCGCCGCGTGTGGCACGCATCTACTCGCTGGTGATGGGCGAACCAACGTTGCATCATCACGCAGCTACTGTCGCTTCGTCCTCACTCTCGAGCAGTGAGCACGAATTCACGGCCAACACTCTAGGGGGCAGCAGCAGCAGCAGCAGCTCGGCGCTGGTGCGTCTGATCCATCTGACACGCCCATCAGTGTTGCCAGCCTTGCTGGCCGAAGTGGAGGCGGCCAGCGCCGAGTTGGCACGCGTCGGCATCGGCGCTCACGGTCCGTTTGGCGAGCCACTGGCGCACATTGTGCGCGGCCTGCGAGCACTCGAGTGGTTGGCGCGCACGCCTCACGTGCACCTGTTCAGTATTCAATACAAGGTGCGCGAGTTTATGCGCAACACTGCGCCGGCTCAATTCTACATGACGTACCAGCTCGGACTCGAGCCCGCCGCTACGGCCGCCATTCTGGAGGCTAACGTGGACATCACCGACGTGGTTGTGCAACAAGCAGCCTCGACAACCATTCAACACAGCGACAACAACGAGCACGAGCATGACAGTGACCATCACAACGACCACAACTACAACACAATGGCAATGAATGGTAGCAGCAGTAGCTCACACGATCATGATCACAATCACAACAACAATCACAATCATAATCTGTTGTGTAATCACGAGCAGTTGGCGCACATTCTCACCATTCGACACGAGCGTGGGACCCACGCGCCAGCGGCCAGCGTCGAGCTGGCTACCAGCGCCATCTGTGCACTCGCCACGCTCGAGAATTATCGACTCACAGGTGACACGTTGCGTCGATTGGCCGCACGCAAGCTATTGCTCAATGTGGCGCGTGTCTTCTCGCGTCGTATGCTTGCCATGTCCGTCGATCACAATCCAAAGCTCTTTGGGCGCCTCTTTAGCTCGGCATCTGCTGCTCGGCCCGCCACTGCTCGTAAAGCTGCTGCTGCTGTCCGGTCACACCCATGGTTAGCGACCACACCCACCAACGACACACGTCATGCCACCGCCGCCACACCTGTCAATAGAAAGCGTGCCCGACGCCAAGATATCACAACTGATCTCTCACTAATCTCAGATTCAGAGACTGACGCAACAAGCTCTTCGTTTTCCTCTTCTACATCGCAATTCACGACGACGACGACGACGACGAGCAACCTTTCGCAGTCATCATCACCGCTCGTAGAGTACGAAATTGAGCCCGAAGTGGAGCTTTATCGCGCCCTCGAGCGTGTGTCATCGTTCGGATGGCAACAGTACGACACTCACAGCTCGTCGGCGTCAAACAACGCCAACAGCCACACCATCAGCAACTCATCATCGGCTCATCACGACAGTTGGATCGAAAGTTGGCTCGCTCATTTTGTTTGTGGCGACTCACAGCAGCAGCTCGCCTATCGTTCGCTTATTTCGTTCGCAAGCTCCTCAACCTCAACCACTGCCAACTTCCACAATTCCAGCTCCAATGACAATGTCATCCTCAGTCATAACAACGACAACAGCAACAAGCTCACTGACGCATCTACGAAACACAAAGTGGCTAACGTCAACGCCAATAACGAACGAAATGTGCCGCCCGAGTGCGAACGCGCTCGACGCCAGCTCATGCTGCACGTGCCCGGACCAACAGGTGCGGTGGCGTGGGCGCGCGCCCAACAATTGCTTCGCGGCAAGCTAGTGTATGCACCGAATGACGCGAGCACGCGCCGTCTAGTGGTGCGTATGATGCGCGAATTGGACGCCTGGGATGAGTGGCGCCATCTGTCGCTTCGGTTGCTCACTACTAGCTGGCAATCGTTCACTCAATTGCTGCTGTCGTTCGACACCAACTCATCTCATGGTAATCGACAATTGTTACAGTCGCTGTTGGGCTACATTCAAGCTAACACTTCTACTACTGCCACTACATTTGCTACGACAAACGACAGCAACAGCAACCATGTTGATGGCCAATCAACAATAAAATCGTTCAACACGTCGGCAATAATGTTGAAAGAGATCGTCTCGGCGTTGCTCGAGTGTCTCGACTTGAGAGCGACACGCTGGATGGGCGTGTCCAACGAAGAGCATCTAGAAAGAGAGGCTCGTCGTTTGTCGCGTGAGCACAACTTTATGGCGGGCATTGTGTTCTTGAACACGCACCTGTTGTCCCAGTCTCGCTCACGTTCTTCTTTCGCCAAGACATCTGTATCTGCAGACACAGCTAAGCGGCATCAATTGGCGTACAAGTCATCATCGTCATCGTCGTCGTCGGGCAAAATCATGTACAAGTTGCGATTGTTGGCCTCTGACAGTGCGTCTACACGCCAGGTGAAGGATCGCTTTTGGGAGGGCGTCACGCGTTCCGCACCCCAATTACACGAGCACCTGTTTGCATCACTGCAAACGTTTGTCGACGGCACACTGACGCAACATTTGCTGGCACAGCAACTTCAACTGCGCTCACATTTTCCTTATTACTCTTCATCGTCGAGCGACGCTAGATGGCACGGCAGTAGCAGCACAGTGTGGCAGTCGCACCTGTCACTGGCTGGGAGCAACCAGAGCCAGAGCCAAAGCAACAGCAGTGAAGCAGAGCCAGAGCAACCACCGATTTGGTGGGCGTCGCACGTGCCGTGGGCCGCGCACCGGCGCGACAAGTTCGCCGACTACATGCGCTCCCTGATGCCCATGTTGTGCGCATGCGCGTGGATTGTGAGTGCGTCGTCGCTGGTGCGCGAGTGCGTTCGCGAGCATCAATCAGGCATTGCGCAAGTGTGGCGCGTGACGGGCGTGCCCACTGGGGGCGCGCCGCTCATCGCGTGGCTACTGACGTCGATGTTAGTGACAAGCGTTGCGTGTGCGTTGTCGTGCGCCACACTAATGACTTCGTGTCCGCAGTGGCTGTGCGAGGATAGCGGCAACTTGACACCGGCGCTGATAGCGCACTCGAGCGTGTCGCTGGTGCTGGCGCTGTGGCTAGCGTACGGGGTCGCGCTGATTGCGTTCGCGTACATGTGCTCGGCGTGCGTGATCCGTTGCGGGGCAGGCGCGTCATCGCTGGCCACCACCGGTGCCACCGTGGCCTACCTGATCACATTCTTACCCTTCATGGTGTGCATCACACTCGAGCATGAGCTATTGTGGTGGCACAAGGCGCTGGCGTGCACCAGCATGTCCACTGCGATGTCGTACGCGCTCATGTACTTGGCGCGCATGGAGTCTCATGGCGTGGGCGTGACCTACGACAATTATCACCATTCACCGTTGGCCGACGACACGATGAATTATCGTGACGCATTGCTCATACTGTGCTTCGACAGTGTGCTTTATTTCGTCATTGGCGCGCTCATTTCTGGCTGCAATGTTGTTGCCACTCGACAAAGTTGCCACTCGACCGAAAACAACAGCAGGACCAACAGCAACAACAAGCACACCACAACAATTGGTTCACAAGATCGCACAAGACAGCAAGAGCCAGGCATGACACATTCGACCAATGACACCGGCCAATGTCTGTTGCTGGCTCTTAGGCGCATATTTGTCAGCTATCATGGCAAACATTGTCAGCCGTCGACAGGAAGTGGCGACAGGAAGTGCGCCAACCATTGGGCATTGGCGGACGTCACGTTACACGTGCAACACAACACGTGCACCGTGTTGCTCGGCACCAACGGGTCAGGCAAATCAACCGCGCTGGCACTGCTCACTGGTGCCCGAGAGCCCACTCTAGGTCGCGTTTACGCTCCACAGCAAGGCGGCACACACGCTCGCTTACAAGTGAGCTATTGCGGCCAAAGCAATGCGCTGTACGATCGACTGACTGTTGCCGAGCACGTACACCTGTACGCCCAACTAGCGAGAAACAATTCACACTCGAGCGAGACCATCAATTCGAGCTCAGTCTCGAACACGAACACGAACACGAACACGACCATCGACGCCACATTGGCCAGTCTCGGTCTGTGCGCTTGGCGTGACATTGAGGCGCGCCACCTGTCAGGCGGCCAACGGCGTCGTGTGTGCGTAGCGCTGGCTTTTGTCGCTCCATTGCATCATCACAGTAGCAACAGTAGCAATTATAACAATAATTGCTTGGTTGTGCTAGACGAGCCAACGTCGAGCGTTGATCCGGTGGCTCGACGCGCCATCTGGCGTCTCATTGCACAACATAAGCGACAACGCACGATTGTTATGAGCTCACATCACATGGACGAAGCGGAGGCTCTCGGCGACCAGGTGGCGCTGTTGTCGCGCGGCCGATTGCTGGCCGCCGGCGCCCCGCGTCAACTCATCGAGCAGCACGCGAACGCGTACGATCTCACACTGCACCTGCAGATGCAAACTCCGATGCCGCTGCCGCCGCCGCACAATGCACACAATCCATCGAGCCCGATCAATTCGAATGAGAATGTGCGCCCGATCGATTGCCCCCCGCATGCGCCCGAACATGATAATAACAATGACGAATCAATCTCAATCAAGCTCAAGAATGACCCATTGTTCAAGCTGTCGAATGTACTGCAATTGGTGCCTGCCAGTCATCATCATCATTCATCAGTCATCGTTCAGCAGCAACACAGCAGGCAGGACGACACTCACCATAAAGTGCTGGCGTTCGTCCGATGCCTTGTGCCGGACGCCCAAATGGTCGAGCACGTGCCAGGTGCTAGTATGACGCTGACACTTCCGGTGCGCGACGCCCACTCTGGAGAGCGGCACGATTATGCCACCTTCTTTGCGTGTCTCAACGCGCAACGTTCGTCGCTCCACATTGAACGTTACACGGTGGCCAGTCAAACGTTGGAGCACGTGTTCATGCGCTTGTGCTCGACAGGAGCAACAGGAGCAGCTATTGGCGCTGCACCTGTTGCTAGAAACCATCGGCATGCTCTGGCACCACAAGAATCCACAGCAATTGTGCAATCACACACATTGTTGAGCGGATACGCGTGGCGCTGGCAACAGTGGCGCGCACTTGTACTGCAGCGCGCCTATCGAGCACGTGCCGATATGCACGCACTCACCTGCTCGCTGTTGCTGCCGTGTGCATTTATGGCGCTGGCAATGGCCATGACGCTCATCAAGCCGTCGCTAGCGCCTGACCCGGCGCTACCGATGACGCCCACCATCTACGGACGCTCAACGGTGTCGTTCGTAGCCAACATCGGCTTCTCTCATCATTTCGATTATGCCTTGAACAACCACAACAACCTGTCCACCTGTGGTCGCGACAACAATTCACACAACAATAGTAACAGCCGAGATATTAATCACACGCCTATTTATACAGCCTACATTCAAGCTTTATGGGACGCGCTCTCCATGGGAACTGATATTAGCGACAACTCTGGGCAGCAGCAACAGCAACAATGTGTCCCGAACAATGGGACACGCTGTTCTGCGGGCGCGACAAACATTGTCGTAACCGAGGCGCCACAATGTTTGCCGCCACGTACGCCCGACACCGTGCAAGCTGCGTGCCCCGTCATTTGGGCTACCGATTCACAATTGGCGCCACAATTCTACAACGCAACGTTCACACAAACAATCAGCACAGGAAGAGCGAGAGCCAATCAATCGATGGGCGTGGTGGTTAAATTGATCGGCACACAATTGAGCGCCCACAATGGTATTGTGCAACAAGTGCACGCTGGCTCTCTGTTGGCACTTGCTGATTGGCTTCGCGATAGCCACGCCCACTACTCTGATCGTCGCTGGGGCGGCTGGTCGTTCGAATGGACCACACCAGCGACGATGACACCTGTGGCAGGCTCACCGAATTCAGAAGCAGCAGCATCAGCAACCGGCAATCCTTGCGCTACTGGCACACGCGCCATGACGCAATTCGCCACCAACATTTGGTTCGATGGCAACGGACAGCACGCGCTCGCCGCACACATCAACTCAATGTCAAACGCACACTTGCTGTCGAATTACAATCGATTGCTGTTGCACAACAATAGCAACAACAACAATAATCAAACAACGGGTCAACAACAAGCACAATTAGTGCCCACAATCGAGACGTACGCACATCCGCTGCAGGTGAGCGCCCACGAGCACATGCACTCGCGCTCGCTCATGCAAGTGGCCGGCGACATTGGCGTAGCACTGATCATACTGCTCGGCTTCCTGTTTGTGCCATGCTCGCGCATCGTCACGCTCGTCGACGAGCGCCTGCACGAGTCACGACACTTGCAGCGCCTGATGGGCGTGTCGCCCGCCTGCTACTGGCTCGCGGTGCTCGTGTGCGACATGTGCGTGTTGCTAGTGGCTGTGGGCGTGTCCGCTGCCATTATGCTCGCGTACCAGTTGCCGGTGTACACGCAACGCTCCAATTTGTTGGCCGTATGCTCGCTCATCGTGGCGTTCGGTTACGCAATGACTACGCTGGTGTACTTACTCGAGCGTGCCTTCGACGATGCCAGCGTTGCATTCACCTGTGCCTATTGCTGCTCACTGTTGGCCGGTGTGACGCTCATACTCATACGCTTGCTCGTCGATTTGTTCCAGTTTGTGCCGACGCTCAGTGCGCATCATGTGGCTTTGTTTCGCCAGATGGCGCTCCTGGTGCCGCCCTACACACTGCTCTCGGGTCTCGCCGATCTCACCACCAACCAGCTGATGGCGCAAGCGTTCGCCGCGTTCCAGCAGGACGTGTACCGCGATCCGTTCGGAGCGGACATGCTGGCGCCACATCTGATGGTGTTGTGTGCCCAAGGCACCTGTCAATTTTTGCTCAAATTGCTCATCGAATATTGTGACAACTGGAAGCTTATGCGTGGTATTGGCCACGCTCAACAACAGCAACAAGGAGCAACAAGTTTCACGGCACCTCAACATTCCACGGGCACCACGCAGCGAACGGGAACATTACTTGAAGTAGATGGCAGCGTACACAATGAAACGCAGCGCGTGTTGCATCATAACAAACACAGCCCAAACGAGTTCATTTTGAGCGCCGAGCAAGCAGTTAGATTGTATCAAAATGTTGCCGTTGCCAAGGACAACGTCACAACAAACAGTGCTGGCGTCGTCACAAGTTGCAAGTTGCAACAACCGACAGGTGTGGCCGGTGTCACGTTCGGCGTGGAGCGCGGCACCTGTTTGGGCTTGTTGGGCGCCAATGGCGCAGGCAAAACGTCACTGTTCCGACTGCTCACTGCGCAGGCAGTGCCCGACAGTGGCCGAGTCACGCTCGACGGCGCCTCAGTGCGCGAGCGGCTGGCGCCCGGGCATGCGTACCAGCGCGTCGGCTACTGTCCGCAAAGCGACGCTGTCGACGCACACCTGACGCCCGAGCAAGTGTTGCGCGTCTACGCGCTGTTGCGCGGCGTGCGTCACGCCAACCTGCGCTCGGTGGTTCGGCGCGCACTGCTCGACTTTCGGCTCGTCCCGTACGCTAACACGCGCTGCGCGGAGCTGAGCCGTGGCACGCGTCGACAGTTGGCGCTTGCCGTCGCCATGCTGGGCGAGCCGCACGTGCTGCTGTTGGACGAGCCCACCTCGGGCGTGGATCCGCTCACCAGGCGCCACCTGTGGCGCACGTTGCGCAATCAACACTGCACGAGCGTCGGCAAGCAGCAGCAACAACAACAACAGCAGGAGCAGCGACGTGCGCTCGTGCTCACGTCACACTCGATGGACGAGTGCGAGGCGTTGTGCGCGCGTGTTGTTCTCATGGAACGTGGCCACTTCCGGTGCATCGGCACACCCGCCGAGCTGAAGCACAAGTACAGTGTGGGCGGTGCCCAGTACAGCGTGACTCTACGTATGCGCACACGAACGCGCACACGCACGCAGCCGACAACGCACAACAATCATCAACAACAACAAGAACGACATAGCGAACATGGCGAGCATGACGAACAACAGAGCACCGATGACGCAATGGACGTGGCACGCATGCTGGCGCAACAGTTGCGCTGCCAATGCGCTGTGCGTGTCAGCCACACGCACCAGCTTGAGGTGCGCATTTGCGACGCCCAACTGAACGCGGCGCGCTTGTTTGAGGCGCTCGAGTTGGTCAGACGCCACGCGCCCCAGCTAGACGATTACAGTGTCACTCCCACGTCGTTGGATCAAGTGTTCGTCGATGAGCTGGCCAATGACGAGCGCTACTTGTTCCAATACACAATGGTCGAGCCAACGTTGCAGCAGCAGCAGCCTCAGCAAGCGGCAACAGCGGGCTCAAGCTGTGCTATGTCGAATCATATTTCATCGTCGTCAGTTTCGTGCGTTTCGTTGGTCGGCCCGCTAACATTGTCGCCCCAATCAAGTCAACAATCGGCTCAATTAGGTTCGCAGTGTCAATTGTCGACGAGTGGCGCCGTTTGTATTGCTATATCCAATTGCGATGACAAATTGACCACAACTACTACAACAATTGTTGATTCCAACAACAACAATCCGTTGTCGATTGCCGTTGCAGGAACAAAATGTAAACAAACCAATGTTGTTAGCAATGCATCAGCAGGACCAGCAGACACAAATGATGAACAAATGGAGAAACACGAATCAGTGGCGAATCAAAAGATAACGGCAACAAAACGCTGTCAGCGACACAAACAAGTCACGTCTGCACAGGCAGTGTCGGCAACATTGGGGTCGTTGCGCAACGCTGGCACCAAGGTGAAGCAGCAGCACCAAACACAACACCAACTACAACACAGGCATCGAACACTTGAAACCGATAGAGTTGTGAAACATCGTCGCAACAATCACAAACAAACCCGAGATGCCGATCGTGAAATGACTGTGATGATGGGTCGCAACAATTCCGGCTCGTCAACCAATGCTGCATCTCATCAGCAACGTGATTCAGCACACCTTAGTTCAGTGGCACCGCTGGCTCCAGAAATGGCATCTTTAGCCACAATCAATCATGCAATGCAATGCCACCAACAAACGGCCACCGTCGATCGACGTACACGCTACTATCAAGCGTCGTCCTCTGCAATGGTCCACTCGCTAGCTTATCCTCATAGGCCACTTTACGCTCACCCAATGCAGCAACACTCAATCAATGCTCAGCAGGCTCACGCTCACCACCATCACCAACATCAACTGCACCTGATGCAGCACAATCAGCAATTGGCACAACCGCACCCTATGTATTTGCATGTGGGCTCCTTACAGCATCCGGTGCGACGAGGACATGCTCAGCAACACGACACCCTTATGTTTGGCACTAATCGTGCACACCAACCACGGCCTCATTGATTGATGATTTCAATTCGTCGATCGTGGGTCTTAATCAAGATTCAATGCAAACAACAAGTGCACACAGATGCTAGAACAATTGCGTGCATATATCTGTGAATGTAAATACTATGTAAAATAAAATTATCTCTATCAAACAGTATTGAGCAACAAGCTATCGAATCGATGCTGATATTGAATGTTCGATTAGAGTGAAACTCGCAATTCAACTTTTTTTTGGTTCTTTTATAGCGCGCGTTAGCGCTTCAAAATTTATTCTCTATTGCGCATGCTCTGCAGCGAACCGGCGGCTCTCTCAAACGCAGACCACATGTTCTCGTAATCCAATTATCCTCAACAAAATTTTCTTCAAAGATCATGCTATCAATGTTTGACGACCATCATTATTGTTCAATTATTTTCAATTGTTGATCCCAATAGTTAGATTACCAACATGGACGGTGCCAACGACGAACATCTATGCTCTTTGATAGCACGAGGCACTGGGCCCGACTCAACGATCAATGAACTTATCTTGGCCAATTTAGCCGTAACCGATCTTCCTAAAATCCGGCCAATTAGAGACTTGCCCTATGCCATCCAACTCATTCAAGAATTCATCGCCAGCTGCTTCGAGAGAGCCAAGGAAGCTCAGCATGCCGACAGCACTAGAATATCACTGTTCGGCATACACCAATCGTTATTAGCGTTGAAAGAATTGTGTGCAGCCGTAGAAGATGGACAACAGTTATTTGGAGAGACTCTTGCCAGCCTCAACTCTTGCAATATTATCGATAATCTTGTTGTGCCAAACAAAAGTTCAGTTTTTGCCTTGCAACTTCTAGATCTCTACTTGTCAGTAATTGATTCTCAACGAATTGAAAAGACAGTCCGCGAATCTATTATAAATTCAATTGTGATACCGAATGTTGGCAGTCCATTAAGCAAAGTGAGATCCATTACGTTGCATATCCTGACGCGACTTTATCCAACAACAAAGCAATTGAATGACGGCACCATTGTCAAAACATTGTACGAAATTTGCCACAATGTAGAATCAATTCCTAGCGACATGCAAGGCTACAGAGAGAAACTACGCCTTCTAAGATGTCTTGAGTTGGCGAACGGAACCAAATATGAAATATCCGACCTTTCTGAAGACGAACAAATACAGTGCCGTATGATTTGTGTTCGATATTTGTTCGGATTTATCTATGTCAACTTTAGCTTGTTATGGCGCTCAACCATCGAGATGATCGGTTCTTACATGAATGACTCTCGCTTTCAGAGGTCAACCACTGCACTAGTTTATGATGAATTGAAAATAACAAATCGTTATATTTATACAAATTTCCATCTTGTCGACGAAACTATGCCCATCAAATCGGGAGAATACGAAAATTCAGCCATGAGACTCTTCGCTATGATGAACAAACTTGTTACTATCGTTGAGGACAGACCCGATCATATCAATCACCGAGTGCTTATATATCAAATCATGACAGTGGCACCTGAATCTGCTGAAATGCTGAATCGTGACTATATGGAGACGTTCTTTGAGTTCGCTGATCACGAGCTCATGGTGTCACCATTCATCGAAAAGTATAGTTTTGATGATCTGCGTTCAAACAAGGGTGCAATTACATCGAGCAATGTTGACGAACCTGAAGACGATACCGATTCAGACGAAGAAGAAGAGGACGATGAAGAAGCTATCATTAAGGATGGGCCCAAGGAAAGTTTACCAAAGTCATTTGGTGGCAAGAAACAGACAAAAAGAACGTTTATGGAGGCTATCAAGGTCTTTTGGAACTTCAAAAATGCCAAGATGGTGTCTCAAAGGGAACGATTCTACAACTTGATGCTCGAGTTGTTAGCCAATCGAGATGCATCTATTCAGCATGCCGCATTTCGAGCAATACTTGCATTCAATCAAGACTTTATACAACCATATATCAGAATGGTTTTCAAGTTGTTAAGTGACAAAACTTTCAAAACCGAAGTTGTGTTATTTAGCTTGGACGAGTCAATTCCTCAAGAGCAAATTGCAAGCGCCGAAGATAGTAGAATAATACAACCAGAGCATCGAGCTGACATGGTACCGTTGATCCTGAGAATCTTATTCGGTAAGATGCTCGGAAAAGTTGGCCGCAAGACAGCCGGACGATCCAAAGCCGATGTCCGACGATCTGTTGTAATGCGATTTATCGCAAATTGCAGTGACGATGAAGTGAGACAGTTTTTGAACTTGGCCTTCGAGTCATACTTGCCATTAATCGATGTCGATTACGATAAACTTCCCCATGCTATCGAGGAATTCATTGATGTTTCCAGATTTGTACCGCTGAGAAAGATCCAAGCCATGCTATCAACTTTGGGCTCTGCAATGGAACTCATTGCCAATTCCAAGCCTGCAATACTGCCGTTCATTCTGAAAGTTATCAATATCACAGAATACATGATCATAAAGCTACTCAAAACTGTTGATTTTCCCGACTCAGCCAACGAAACCGTGATAGGTCATGCAGCTGTACACAGATTACGCGGTCTCAGGCGTCAATGTTATGAGCTAGTGACGAAATTTTTCGATCTCTTCGAATATTATCCGTTCTCGAGGCAAGAGGTCGAATTTGTGTTTCAGCAGTTTGTATGGCCTGCTTTGCCAACCTTCTACGATCAAAGTTATGCAACACCATCACCGTTAATAAGACTATTCCTAGCTTGGTCCGAGAATCAGCGATTTTTTCCATTATTCCTCAAATATCAATCAAAGAAGCCAGAGTCTTCATCGGTAGACGATCGCACAGATGAAGACTCGTTAGAATATCCACTCAAGCTAATAATCAACCTCTATGGCTTAGAGAAAACCGAGAGACCTGTGCTAAGTGTAGTAGCAAAAATCTTGTACAACCTTCTGTATCCTGATGAATATTCTCCAGATAAGGAGATCAACCCAGATGAGCAACAAGAGGGGTCTGATCATTCTCCTATGGATGTCGATATTGTGCCTATTTATGATCTGGAAGAAATTAGACTACCTACCTATGATGCAAAATCTTACAAAATCAGCGATGAAAACGACATGAAAGTAAAAAAGTTTGGCCACTTAATGCTGATCCGATTTATACCCCAGATTCTCGCGAGACTTCAGCTCAACTGCAAAAAAACTGTTGAGACGGCCAACTCAACATTTTACATGGAATCTCATGAATTGCGTGTCTTATCCACAATCAGTCAATATGTTTGCGACTCAGAATCAAGTCAAGTTAGTGCTAGTCTATTGTTGGAATCATTGCATTCGTTAAGGTCGGAAGAATTGCAAATGGACACAACTCAGGTTATACAGACATTAATCGGTCAAGTTGACACAATAACGGACACTAACTTTGTTCCATCGTTGGGTCGTTTGTTCAGTTATCAGCGCGGTATAAATCAGCGCCAAGAATTGTGCACATTTTTGGAGATTATTGCTACAAAGCGGCCCAGTTTAACCTCTGTGGCCAGCATTATTTCCAAATTCAATGCTCGCAATCAGCAAATGCCCGAGAGCGTAGATTTTGAATCACGCCTACAAGGTTTCGAGGATACTTATACATTCCTTGAAGCTTTATCGAGCGATGATAAAGACGATACAGAATTGCTAGATTCCATATTGCTCCTTGTCCACCACAACATATACTTCGTCAATACGGCCGACCAGCAAGATTTCACTGTACGTGACGCGTCGATGGTATTCTTTGAAAAATTAGCCAAATTTTTGGGTCGAACATCAAATAGCCCTATGTTCAAGGTTATTGCTGATGAGTTATTACTGGATCAAGCCATCAAAAAGGGTTTACGCAGCAGTGTGGAATCAGTGCGTCATTTGTACATCAGCATATTGCGTATACTATCAATTGAATGCCGTGAAAAGCGTCGAGTGTTCGCCAATTTCTACAAATTGTGCGACGAGAAGGATCCAGACTTAGACTTTTGGCAATGCATAAAACACATACAAATCCATTATCGTTCAAAAGCATTGGGACGCTTGTGCGGACCTCAGCAGGAGATACTGCTATCATTTTCCTCGAAAACGCTATCGTCTTTCTTTTTGCCCATAGCGACAAGCTTCCTGTACAACAAAACGTTCATACGAAGTCCCTCTCTGATTGACAATGCGATAAAGCTCATCGGTTTGATTTGTAGAAATTTAGATTGGATGACCTATAAGAATGTTCTGACGTATCATTTGCGTCTATTGACAACATCCAGTGCGAAACACCAGAAAACTAGCGTCAAGTTAATAGCAGAAATCTTGCGAAACTTCAACTTCGATCTCAGCCTATGCGAAGATCCTGAAATATTGAACAATCGATCGGAGGAGGCACGAATCGAGCATCGTATAGTCAAAAGACAACGTAGACGTCAGAACTTAGCTGAAGAAAATAATGATCAAACTTGCAACGCTGAGCGAGAGTCGATATCTGCCACACCCTCAACTGTTTCATTGCGGAACAAAAAATTGTCAGCTGGCGATGCTCAAAAAGTCTACTCCTATGTCACACAGAAGTTGTTGGCCGAGCTAAAGTCTTGTCTTAGTGAAATGACTCGTGTTGAGTTTCAACACGACAAGAACATGGAGGACCACTTGTCCGAAAAGTCTGAAATCAAACGTATTCCAATCGCCTATGCTATAATTCAATTGCTCAACCTGCTGCCCGGTCGCCGAGTTCTACTCAAAACCCAAGTTCCGTCCATCTTTTTGCGTTTATGCTCATTTCTCAAGTCCAAATCAGAACCAGTGCGTGTTGTTGCCCGCACGACTCTTGCTAAATGCTTGCAATTCCTGGGGGTCGATTACTTTCCGGCACTGTTGCGAGAACTGCGTCAAAGCCTTCAGAAAGGATTCCAAATTCATGTATTGATGTTCACTGTGCATTCCGTTTTGAGTCAGGTAAAAATGGCCTATGGTGATCTGGACGATCAAGCATTAGAATTGATGCGACTCGCCATGGACGAAGTGTTCGGTGACATGTCTGAGGACAAAGAAATAGCAAAAATACTAGCTAAAACACCTGAAGCCAAGCAAACGAAGAGTTACGACACACTCATGTTGGTAGCATCTGTAATCAGTCACAAAGTGCTGGACGATTTCATGATTCCTATCAAAGAACAAATCAAAACGTGTGTTGATCCAAAGAAGGTGACAAAATTGTCGCTATGTATTCAAAAAATCTACACTGGCCTCGCTCAAAACCACAGCTTTCCACTAGAGTTGATCCTTTCTTTCATACGAGTATGTATCGAGGATTCGATACCCTCACTCAAGGCTGCTCGTATGGTCGAATTGGCTCACAAAGCACCTAATGTCGATCAAACCAAATCAGCACTACAACGTCCCGATCGTTACATCATAGAAAAAGATTTGCCTCGTGATCGCGTTAAATCTAAAATCAATGAAAAAGGGAACTATCACATTCTGGTGGAGAACAGTCTCCGTTTATTGTTGAATACAATGCTTAGGCGAAAACGGAGCCTAGCAAAGCCTAACAATGAGAAATTTAAGTCGCATTTGAACACTTTCGTGAAGCTTCTCTGCACGTGTCTGAAATCGAAGAGCCCCAAAAGTGTGTCACGTTCTTTGCGATGCATCTACTTCATCTCCAAGACGCAGCCGAATCTTGAAAATTTTAAGATCAAAAGTAAAGTTATATTGAAGCGTTTGTTCATACTGTTGAACAAATACAATGGCATTGGCATGGGCCAAGGTGACAATTACGAGATGATAATGATGTGCTTCAAGACACTGAATTGCTTATTACTGATTCGCAAAGCAAATTTCAGACTCAATAAAGATCAGATGTCAGCACTGTTATCTTATATTGAGCAAGACATTCACGACAGTCTTCGTCAGGCCACAGCACTCAAGACACTTAAAGTAGTACTGACACGTCGTTTTGTGGCGCCCGAGCTATCTGATATTATGGCAAAAATTGCTAAAATGCTCATTCAATCGAGCGAGGATACAGTCCGTCACTTATCATGCCAACTGTGGCGTCTCTATTTGGTTAACTATCAGCATGGTAAAAACAACGAGAAACTTGTCGATCAGGTTCTCACATTTTTACGCCAACTCGAATATCCATATCTCGAAGGTCGTATGTCCATATTGACACTAATGAACACAGTACTGTTTGATGTGTTCAAAAAAGTTTACGCTCATCGCGATCTCGTATTTATGTTGTTCGCTTCGAGACTAGTCAATGAAGAGTCACCTGAAGCTCGACGATTGACGGCGTCCATATTGATCAAGCTAATCGAGAAACTAGACATAAATGAAACCCGCGATATGCTCGACAACATGGTGATGTCTTGGTGCAACGACGAAGACAATTTATTGCTGCGCACAATGGGCATCAAGTTGATCAGTGTGTATCTGGAAACAAGTGAGTCTATTCGCACAAGAATATTCTTGACCGAGGGCAAATCGAACCAGGCTCGTATCATCAAATTTCTCACTGTTATAGACCAACAACTCGAATCGAGCATTCTGACAAGCTCCACCGCCAACATCAATCACTCTACAGATGAAAACGAGCAATCGAACAACAGAATAATCACAGAGAATGACAAGCATATTTATCATGCACTAAGATTGTTCGAGCGTATGTTGAGACATAATTTGCTTGATCATAGTGATAAAAATCAAACCAAAGTGCTGTCACGTATCTGGCGGCAAATTGCGAATGATTGCTTGCTGTACTGGCACCTTCCTGTTTCACTGTGCTCGTGTCGTTTGTATGCGCACCTGTTTTCGCGTTACTCACCAAATCAATTGGCTGAAGCTATTGACAACAAATCGATTGAGCAGAACGATTACGTGTTGCGTACTGCCAAGCAAATAGTGACCACCTTAGCCAATCAACTTATGGCTTTGATGGATCAAATGAACGAATCTCAAGAGTTAGTTGATCACGTCACACGTTTACTTGTTTACTTAGGACACGTTACGCTTGATCTCGAAGCCACAAGGCAAGTGGAGAGCATGATATTAGCCTCGTTAGATATTGACAAGCTCACTGAAAACATTGAGCCAACAGATGACGGATTTTCGGCGATTCGAGAGTTGCGCGACGAACAATCGAAGAAGAAGCTCGACTTTCCATGGATGTTGCGCAAGATGGTGATGCAAGCCCGCAAAGAGGTTGCACTCAAACGGTTCAACAATTTCCATCGGCGCGCGTGCTTGTTCAAATGGAGTACTGCTATGTTGCTTAAAATGTGCGAAGATCCAAGTGCAAACAAGCGAGCGTTGGTGTATACCGTAGCAATCATGCTGCCAATTGCACGTGAATTGACCGACCAATCTAAGAACAAAGGCTCCGATGTTGAGCGCAAGAAATTGATTAGACTCGCCGAGGAGGTAGTTGAATTTTTGAAGCGACCCCAAATACTGGGGCGAGAGATATTCAACAAACTTTACTCGTGCGCCCAAAAGAATGTCGCACGCAAACGTATTGTGAGAAAGAAAGAGCTTGCAGAGCTCAAAGTAATTGATCCGGTGCGTGGTGTCAAAAGAAAGCTGGCACAACGCAAGGTGAAAACATTGGCTAAAAAAGCAAAGTTATCTGCCAGAAAATGATTTCGACGTCAATATGCATAATGTCCAAGCCAGAATTTAGCAAAATGCCCAATAAATTCTTCAATAATTTCATGGTTCGTAACGATGTGATATTTCATGTGAGTAGTGGATCAATGCGTTTCATAACTGGACTACTCTATTGAGAGACTTGTGTGAAAAATTTTCCATGATTTGCTTCCATTGATTTCAAGTCAATATTATGCCATGCGCAACGAAAACTCAATTCCAATTGAAAAGTAAATGAACTAAAGGGTGTTTCATATAAGAGTTCCTCCAACTTGACTGTCTGTCTGTGCGTCTGTGTGTGTGCACAATTTTGACTGAATGCGCACAGCGCGACGCGCTTCATGTGCGCGATGTGCGCAGCGAGTGAGTGTGTGTGACGTCAGCTGTTGCCTCATCAAAAAGTTGATTGATTGATGCCTATTATATCTGACTATATATTATTGATAAAAAAAATATTGTTCACGCACACACACCACACATACCTCATTTTTTTCAGCTCGGCGAGCTCTTTATTATTATTACCGTTTGTACACATAAACTTTGGCGTAGCGCCGGATTTATAAGCTGGAAACTAACTTTTCTTCAAAAAATCACCAAAATTTCTCCCCTCCTTTAAACCCTATGCACAAGGCCCTCTTTTTGGTGTAATAATTATTTTTGCTCAATTCTTTTTCCCCGGCAAGAACACTTTTTGCTCTGTGTAATATTGGAAGCCCCCTTTTTTTGCTCAAGTACAGGTGTAATAATTCTAAAACCGGAAGAAAATGAATGGAAACACAAAATTCTCATTGGATCAACGTTATTTTGCCTTTATCATGTACCAAAGG
>JAIFTH010000299.1:0-36166 GCA_019968535.1 Fragariocoptes setiger
GTGGTTGTGCACATGTGTGAATGTGCACCACATGTTCACGGCACGGCGTCACAGCGCCGCACTTTTTACACCATTTATAACGTGGACCATGCAGTGTAAAATTCATTCTCTATGAGTAAAATCAGCTCATTTCTAAGTAAGAAATTAATTTGCAATCTATAAGAGACCATTGTAAAAACTTGGCAATACTGTCAGCTGTGGCCGTAGGAACAGTTATGAAAGTTGCCAAAATCTTTATTTACTTTCTCACAGGCAGTTCATCGGCTAGCCTTCTTATACGTGTCAATCACCAAATTTGGATGATCGATATACAAAAATGTTGTATTTACGCTCGTTGAGGCGATTAAGATGCGTCCCAAATTTAGTGGAATGGACTGGCAAATCACGTCAATGGAAATTATCCCAGCAGCCGTACATTAGGTACCTCAACACATTACCGACGGATGATGAAGAAGAGTTACTCAAATCATCGGGTCGCGTGGTTTGGGGAGCCGTTATGATAAATTCTGCAAATTTTGTAGCTAAAACAGTGGCCTGGTCATATACAGGTTCACATTCGATGTTTGCTGAAGCTGTACATTCTTTGGCTGACACTGCCAATCAATTGATATTGGCCGTTGGTATACGCAAATCACGCCAATCCCCTACACCCGATCATCCGTATGGTTATCATCAAATGCGTTACATAGCACCTTTAATCTCAGGCGTTGGAATCTTCTGTGTTGGTTGTGGTTTGTCCATATACCACGGCATCGAAGCATTAATGAACCCCGACTTGTTTGTCTCACCAACATGGGCCTACGCAATACTCACATTCTCTCTAGTCTCTGAGAGTGCCACATTGGCCATGGCCATCCAGGCATTACGCCGAGGCGCTTCAAGTTCCAAATTGACCGTACGTGAATACATTGCTCGCAATCGTGATCCCGGTGTCATTGTTGTCCTCTTAGAGGATATGGCAGCTGTAATGGGCATAGGTATTGCGGCATCATGCATGGTATTGACTTCATATTTTGGCAATCATGTATTTGATGCCGTTGGCTCATTATTGGTGGGCTCATTGTTAGGCTTTGTAGCATCTTACATAATCAAAAAGAACACCGTCGCTTTAGTCGGTCGTTCGATCCCACGCGACACGTTGAAATCTATCAATAGACTCATCGAAAAAGATGTTATGATACGCGCCATACATGATGTGAAAGCCACCGATTTAGGAAACGGAGTGATTCGATACAAAGCCGAGGTGGACGTTGACGGCCGAGAACTGTCACGCAAATACCTAGAACGTACCCAATTGTCGGCGTTACTCGACGAGATTCGTATGATTGAAAACGAGACTCATGTTGAGGCGTTCGTTTTGAAGCACGGCGAGAACATTGTGGATTTGTTAGGTGCAGAAGTGGACCGAATCGAAAAAGAGCTTCGGCGCAATCACCCGCGCGTTAAACACGTTGATCTAGAAGTTTTGTAACTGTGATAAAAATGATAAATTTTGAAAATTATTCTGTATCTCATTTAATCAATTTGTTGTTGTGCGAATCCTTAAAAATAGTTCCTATGGAAACGAACATTTACAGTGATGAGTTCCCTCAAACTTTCATCAAATTGATCTTTGCAGCATCACTTTTTAATAGCACTAGCCGGCCCGATCAATTTTCTAATAGACAGATGCATTGTTAGATCGGGTGAATCGACCTATCACCGTTAATATTCTAAGAAAACTTCACTCGAGCACTCTACTATGAACTAATCTAGGTCATGAGTCATACGCAACTCGTGGCTGATCATGTAATTTATATATCGACTTCATTATTGTGTCTGAAGGGAAACAGGCAGGCAATGAGTCAATGGGAAATGCGAGTTTTCCGCCCAAAAGATGAGTTTATGAATGTATTGCAAATATTAGCTCGAGTGTGCAAAATTAATTGAAAGCACACAATATTGTATTTTTCTAACGTAATCTTGGCTTTGATGTGTGCATGTGGTGCACGAGTCGACACGAGTGCAATAGCGAGAAACGGAGTTGGTTTGAATGAGATTCTGCTTGTCTCACTCACAAAAGCAAAGCATAGAGAAAACTTGATCAAACGCTCTGAGCATATGAATATTATGCAACACCAACAGCATTGTGTTGCTGGCAATACGGAAGCCGTGAGAGCTGCCGACGTTACGATGGGTTCGAATGAGAATTAGCATGGGTGCTCAAGATCGTGCGTAGTCGACGATTCTTCTACGACGTATCTCTGTTGCGTCGCCAAAACAGTATTAAGTGCGACGAGAGAGAGGGAGAGAGAGGGCTTCATGTGTGGTTGATTGTTTGCTGTAAGCGTCTGTAGCAATTCACTTTGTGCTTCGGAAGTCATTGGTGTTGTCACTGATGCTGCTACCGCCTTCGCTATGTGACTTTTGTTACCAGTACACGTTCTAGATTCTGTCATTCACTCGGGCCCTGCAGCTAGCTCGTTCAAGCTTTCACTAGAACTCAATCACGAGCAGTACAAGCTAACTGACTTCGAACTACAAAGACAAAACGAGCGAGAGAATTCTACGCTCCATATTCATTCATTTACATTTGAAACCTAGCTTTCTAAGACGTTTGCTCTGAGCGACGTGGCGTGAGTGTGTCGTCGCGGCATTTAATTGTTCATAGTTTGACGAGAAAAAATGTGACGACAATTAAATGTGCATTCGTTGAGATTTCTACTTGCATTCATAAGGCAAAAACGAGAGAGACATTTATTGAACGAGAAAAATAATAAATTCAAATTCAAATGAAACTCGAAATAATATTCCAATCTATCTATTTGGACAACAAATCACCGAAAAGTTTGATTGCGTTTTAAGAAGTCACATCATCAAAAGCACGGAAAAGATGAGCTGAAATATGATTCTAGTTGTTGCTCAATAAACATTTTTTCACAGATTCAATATATGTGTCAATGCACCTTGTCTCAGACAACAAGATTAGTTATCAACAACAAACTATGAAGACTATTGAGAATAATGTGACCACTGTCGTATCAACAATCAATTATTGAGAGAATAATACAATTCGATCGACGATAATTCAAGCATTCGCTAGCAGATTACCAAATATCTAACATAAAATGAATAATGACATAGGCGACAATGAGGCCGCGTCCGAGCAAGACGACGTGTCGTTCATACGTACCGACGACATGGTATGCCTGCAATGTTCTGAGACAGGTGAGCGCATGTGTTTGGCCGCCGAAGGTTTCGGCAATCGGCATTGTTACCTGGAATCCATAGCGAACGAGAATTGTCCGCCTGAAATGCCATCGTGTGTGTTTGTGATCGAGCAAGCGCTGAGTGTTCGAGCTCTGCAAGAGATGGTAACCGCCGAAACTGGTATGTCCACTTCGAATGGGGCTGAAAATTTGGCCGCGACCGAATCCGGAATGCCGGTTGCCGATGGTTGCGATGGTGGACCACCGGAACCAGTGACATCAGCCAATTCAAACCAAGCGTCAGCATCCTCGGGTGCTGTCATCACGGGTGGCGGTACGAACGGCACCAAACAAGCAGCCGGCAATAGGACGCTGCTGTACGGTCACGCAGTGTTGTTGCGTCATTTGCACAGCGGTATGCATCTTGCGTGCTTGTCGATTTGTTCATCGAGCGACAAGCTAGCATTCGATGTCGGTCTGAAACGGGACGAGCGAGCCGGCGAAGCGTGTTGGTGGACAGTGCATCCAGCATCCAAGCAACGTAGCGAAGGTGAGAAGGTTCGCGTGGGCGACGATCTAATATTGGTCAGTGTGGCCACTGAACGTTACCTGCACTACACTTACGAGGCGGCGGTTATAGGCGGTCAACAGCTACAGAGTTTCAGCGAGTTTAGTTCTAGTCATAACATCAATCAAAAGAAGGCTATCGTGAATGCGTCCTTTCATTCGACACATTGGTCGATAGCGCCCTTCGGCACAGGTTTATCGCGACTCAAAAACGTCGGCTACGTGTTCGGCGGACAAGTGCTACGTTTACTACATGCCGGCGGCGACGAGTGTCTCACAATACCCGCCCATTGGTCGGCAGCGTTGTCGACAGCTCAACAACAACATCAACACAATCAACAAGTGAAACATGTCGACAATGAAATCATCAATTCGAGTGCACACATCAATGTCATCTATGAGGGTGGAGCGGTTATCTCACAGGCACGCTCCTTGTGGCGCTTAGATTTGATCCGTACACGTTGGTCGGGCGGTTTCGTGCAATATGCCAATGCACTTCGTGTGCGTCACATCACAACGGGCCAATATTTGGGTATCGATGACAATCAACAATTGTGTTTGGTGGGCAAGCACGAAGCACAAATTGAGAGAACCGCTTTTTGTTTGCGCGCCAACAAGGACGACGCCAAGGCGAACAAAGCACAGGATACGGCTGACGATAAAGACGAACAAGTGATTGGGGCGCCCAGCGTGAAATATGGCGATTCGTCGTTCTTTTTGCAACACATCGACACACAACAGTGGCTATCGTATCGAGCATACGAGACCAAAAAGCGTGGCATCGGTCGTGTTGAACTGAAACAAGCTATATTGTCAGCCGAAGGTAAAATGGATGATTGTCTCGAATTCTCTCGTTCGCAAGAGGAAGAGGCCACTACAGCGCGCGTCATTCGAAAATGTGATGCCCTGTTTACGCGATTTATTCGCATCTTGGATACGCTCACTACGTCAATGATGATAACAACCAATCAGCAGCAGCAACAACAACAACAATCGAAAGAGTCTACCAATGATGGTGCCGACGGCACGCCCATGCCGAGTCGTGTCGAACGACGCCGCACATCATCGTACGCCAGTGTATTGGGCGATCCGAGTAACATGAATCATCAGGCATTGTTTGGGGCCAACGATCAACTTGAAATGAGCCGCTGTCTCGAGGATCTGATTGAATATTTCGCCAAGCCCGAAGACGGTTGCGATCACGAGCAAGAACAGAATCGATTGCGCGCATTGCGAAATCGGCAAGATTTATTCCAAGAAGAGGGAATATTGAATTTAATTTTAGAAGCCATTGATAAAATGAATCTCATCAATTCGGGTCAACATCGGGCGCACAATACCCAAGCGGCCAACGTATTGTTTATGAGCAATCAATTATTATGGCAAACTATCAGCGGTTATTTTTATCAGTTGCTGGCTGCTGTCATACGCGACAATCACACTAATTGTGCCCAATTCGCTCAGTCTCATCGATTAGATTGGCTATTCTCACGATTGTCGAGTCAACAAGCCAGTGAAGGCACTGGAATGTTGGACGTGCTGCATTGTGTGTTAGTTGATTCGCCCGAGGCACTTAACATGTTGAAAGAATCACACATCAAAGTTTTGATATCGTTGTTAGAGAAACACGGTCGTGATCCGAAAGTGTTGAACGTATTGTGCTCATTGTGTGTCGGCAACGGTGTGGCCATACGTAGTAGCCAAAACATCATTGCGAATCATTTATTGCCAGGGGAGGCGTACAACGACAATAACCTAATGCTACAGACACGTTTGGTCGATCATGTGGCCACGATGCGTGCCAACATATATGTGGCCCGTTGTGACAAATCGGCAATGTATCAACGCTGGTATTATGAACTGGTTGTGGATCATATCGAGCTGTGTCATCAACATTTATCACCCCATTTGCGTGTGGGCTGGGCCAGCACGCGCGGCTTTTGTCCATACCCGGGCGGCGGTTGTGCATGGGGCGCTGCTGGTGTCGGTGACGACACCTATAGCTTTGGGTTCGATGGTCAGTACTTGTGGACGGCCGGCCGGCCTACATTGGTTCGCATTCCAATGGCAGCCACAATGACACGCTACGAACAGCAGCAGCACATGCTGTCAGCCGACCAAAATCAAGTGGCTCCGTTGCCGTTGGACTATCTGAATTGCTCACCGGCTCACCCGGCCTACGCCGACACTAACATGTATAATCAGCAGCATCAACAACAACAATACTCACCGCCTGGCATGGCCAACTACAGCACCATCAACGCTACCAACAATCCGGACATGACAGTGACACAACAACAAAGTCTTGATGCTACCATTGCCGGCCTAACACCTGCCGCCAGCATTGATCATTGTAAGAGTAGCAACTATTTGCGCATTCAAAACAACGACATCATCGGATGCATGATCGATTTGTCCGTACCTTCGATACAGTTCACAATTAATGGTAAACAAATATTTGGCTTTTTCAAAAACTTCAACACTGACGGCGGCCTATTTTATCCGTGCGTATCGTTCTCGTCAAAAGTGTCGTGTCGCTTTCTGTTTGGCTCCGAACATGGCCAGCTTAATTACCGTCCACCGATCGGTTTTTCTCCGCTAGTCGAATCGCTGTTGCCATGTTATGAACTTCAAATTGAGCCTTGCTTCGCATTCGGCGATCTCAGCAAACAAATTGTGGCCGGCATTCAGACGACGCCCGACACATCGCCCGCCTTATTGATAGAACTGATTTATGTGCCACAAGTGATTGACACGTCGTCAGTGATGATAACACAAAATGAGGAAGAATTGTGCCAAAGTTTAGCGGAAAATATGCACGAATTGTGGGCCATGTCACGTATTGAAGATGGCTGGCAATACGGCGAACAACACGATGATATGACACGACAGCACCCGTACTTGATGCCGTTGCATATGTTACCATATCCTGCGCGCAAATACAAACTCGATTTAGCCCGTCAAGCAATCAAGAGCATACTGGCTCTGGGTTATAAAATCATTAACTACAAGGAGCTGAACGGTGAAGACAAACAACGTGGCCAACAGCCACAGCAGCGACCTAAGACGTATCGTTTACCGAATGTGCCCTACATGCAATCGAACGGTTACAAGCCGGCTCCGTTAGATTTGACAGCCATCAACAATAGCAACAGCAGCGTCGATGTTGGCGGCAACATTGTAGGAAACTTGATCGAGTTGCTGGCTGAGAACATTCACAACATTTGGGCCGCAGAGAAGATTAGCCTCAAGTGGACCTATAAGCGTGCTGATCCGGCGTTAGACAGCGAGTTAGCCATTGAAGACCCGAACAGCGGACGTTCGTCGCACTTGTTGCCGTATCGATATGTTAACGATGAGATCAAGCTCAAGAATCGCCAAACTGCTATGGAAACAGTGTTTACAATATTGGCTTATGGATATCAAATTGATAGATCGTGGGGGCAAGCGCAACAGCATGGTATCAAAGCAACAGGCGCTCAGCAAGCATCACAATCAGGCGCTCAAGAGACCACTGGGACTGTTTCGTCTGCAAGTGTCGAGGCACAGCAACAACAACAACAGAAAGGCTCCACTGTATCGCCGACAGGTTCTACAAGTAAAAATGCTACAGCATCAAGTCCAACAAGTCCTCAATCGACGGAAAATGATGAAATGTTCCAAACGAACAACACTTTTCCAGTGCAACAACAGCTGCAACAGCAACCACATGCGACCAATAGTAGCGGATACGAGATTTTGTTGAGCGGAACGGCGTGTGGCGACAATCATGCCGGCGCATATCGTCACTATCGGGCCGAACGAACGTACGCCGTACACACGAGTGGCAAATACTATTACGAGGTGCACGTGCTCAGCAGTGGCCCGGTGCTCGTGGGCTGGGCCAACGTGGGCCAATTTGAGCCAAATAGCGAGCACGTGGGCGCCGACACCAATTCGTGGGCATTTGACGCGCACACTGGCAGCAAATGGCACGCCGGACAACATGAACCGTTCGGCGGCGCACGCCCTGCTCAGGTAGGCGACGTTATAGGTTGCATGCTGGATCTCAACGATCGCACGATATCTTACTCGCTCAATGGCAAATTGTTGCTCGATGCTATGGGCAATGAGTGCGCGTTTGGAGCGCACGATCTAATGGTGACATCAGCACATCATAGCAATGCCAGCGGAGGCCAGAGCGCCGGCAACAGTGGCTTTGGCAATAGCAAGAGCAACAATAGCTCACACTTGTTGCTTGTGCCAGCGCTCAGTTTAGCCACCGGGCAGCGCGTGCGACTAGTGTTTGGACAGGATGTGCTGGCATTGCGTCATTTTGCCGATCACGGTCTCCAGGAAGGCTATCAGCCGTTCTGTGTCAACATGCATCGGCCCATGACGCTGTGGTACAATCGACGCGAGCCCATATTTGTGGCACTGGACGAGCTGGAGCTGGCATGTGTCAACATTGACGTGACACGGGTGGCGGCCGACACAGCACCGGCGCTCAAGATTGCGTACAAAAACTTCGAGACCACTGAGCGCGCCAATTGGGAGTACGTGCGCTTGTCGCTGCCAGTCACTGTAAACTCTGTACTCATTGATGAGGCCGACAAATTGGGCCGCTTGCAAGAGATTCAGGCGATCATATTGCGTCAGGCGTACGCACGCGACAGTATTGCGGGCATGACATCGGGCGCCTTCGGGCCGGGAGCTGGCACTGGAATGAGCGTCGGATTGGCCGGCTCTGTGGGCGGCGGCAGCGGCATCGGGCGCCAGGGCGCCGGTGGCCACGGACGAACGCTCGGACGTACGTCGGGCACACACGCTGGCGGCACTTTGGGTGTTAATGTTCGCGATCCCATGTTGGGCATGCGACATCCGGCACGTCTAGAGCAGCACATGCTGCAATCAGGCTTCAGTATGGCCGACGTAAACAATTTGCAGCGCGAATACACTGCGGCCACTATGAATGACTCCAATGGCAATAACTTGTTACGTTGCACTGCTGCATTGGCACCAACACCAACAACGGCACCTACACAGACAGTCGCGTCAACTACTACGCGCTCTTCGTCGATGCCGCAACGGCGCCACCAATTGTCCAAGACGCACAGTGTGGATGTTGACACCGGGAGTGGAGGCGCCGCTGCTCTAGCAGTGCCAAGCTTCGGCGAAGCACAAAAGTTGATGTCGTCTCGTGCGTCATCACAACACTCGTTGTCACGTCACTCGTCGGCCTCAGCGTCGATGGAGAATTTGTCTGCGGGACCGAATCTCGTTGCAGGTGATGCCTCGATGGACTCGCACTCGTCAAAGCGTTCGCCATTCAAGTCAATATTTAGCTCAATCAAACGTAAGGCCAGCATATCCGGAGGTACCGCGGGGCAGCAACGTGGCGGCAGCTGCGGCCAACATTCGGGCGATCAATGGAGTGGGGACACGATGCAAATGCGTGCAAACCCGATGCAAGTGCCGCTAATCTCTGTATCGGATCGTTCGCAATCGAGTCACAATTTGCTATCAGGCTCGTCGACTAATTTAGCATCACAGGGTGGACAATCAACAGGTTCACGGTTGGCGCGTCGTTTGTCACGTGTAGGTGGCTCACGCTCCAAGAGCTCATCGGCAGCAAGTGTGGCACCTGGTGCTTCAGCAGCAGGTCCGACTGCGTCCATGATTTCTTCGTCGACAGCAATGAGATCACCGACACACCAGGGTACAAAGTTGATGCAATCACACGCACACCAAGCCAATTGGAACGCCGACATTATGTCGCTGGACAATTCGTTTGTAGACGTCCAGGCCAGCGGAATATTGGACTTGATTGATGAATATTACTACTCGGTGCGCATATTCGCTGGCCA
The DNA here is from genome assembly GCA_019968535.1 of Fragariocoptes setiger. Taxonomy (NCBI): domain Eukaryota; kingdom Metazoa; phylum Arthropoda; class Arachnida; order Trombidiformes; family Phytoptidae; genus Fragariocoptes; species Fragariocoptes setiger. The sequence continues at coordinate 9,602 of JAIFTH010000299.1, forward strand.
AGATCCGTGGCACGTGTGGTGTGGCTGGGTGACAGCCCAGTTCAAGCATTCGCGCTTCCAGACGGCGCGCGACGTGCAACACGTGCACATCGTGCAGACGACATCGTTGTCTAGCGGCCAGGCAGAGGTGTGCGAGCGACGCGATTGTTACATGGTCAACGCGGGCCAATTGTATCGTGAACTGCATCCCGAATCTCAGGAGCCCGCGAGTACGCCAATACCGGCGAGCGGTACGCCCACCGGTGGAACGGCACCATCGCAACATTTGACGCAGACGGGCGGTATGCCGCAAACACTTGTAGCGGGCGTCACGCCATCCACGACAACGACGACAACAACACCGACTCCAGCAGGCACTACCACAAGCTCACGCACTAATCGAGCCATGACCATTGGCTGCTTGATCGATTTGGCCACCGGAACGCTGACGTTCACTGTCGACGGCCAGTTCACGTCGCACAAGCTACAGTTAGAGCCTGGCACGCGCCTATATCCGGCCATCTTCTTCCAGGCCACCTCACGCGAGTGCCTACAGTTTGAGCTGGGACGTACGAGCATGACGTTGCCCTTGTCAGCGGCCATCCTCAAGCTGACTAACAAACATCTGAGCGGTCAATGTCCGCCGCGATTGCGCGTTCAGACTCTACAACAGTGCTCGTGGGCGCGCGTACCCAATGTTGCTATGCGGCCCCACGCACTCAAGCTGTCTGCCACACGCGGTTGGTCCATGTTGAGCGACGATGCTGTCGCTATGCTCGCCGTGCACGTGCCCGAAGACGAACGTTGCTACGATGTATTGGAGCTGATCGAACACGACCGCTTGTTGACGTTCCACGCCAACACGCTGAGCTTATATGGTGCACTGTGTGCACAAGGCAATCATCGTGTGGCCCACATCATATGCTCGCACGTGGGTCAACGGCAGCTGCTGTATGCCATCAATTGCGATTATATGCCGGCACAATTGCGCAATGGTTTCGCCGATCTCCTGATTGCGTTGCATTTAGAATTTCATGCGTACGGTCGACACTTGACCCAGAACGAGTTTATCGTTCCGATGAGTCCGCAATTGGAGCAATTGTACGCCTCGCGTCAACACAGAACACAAAGCCAGAGGTGTATAATTATGGGCGAGATGGCGCACTCATTCTCACGCATCGAATGTGTCTCGATTCGAGCGGACATGCGGCAGGCGCCATGCGGCTTTGAGCTATCGCGCGATGACTCTCAGGCCGGTCCATCGGCCGGCCCCAATCAATCAATCAAGACGCTGTCGACACCGTACTTTCCGTTGTCCATATTGAAGGCGCTCGTATTTGAGGCCCTCGACGAGGCCGTAGTCAAAGGCAATTTGCCAATACGCGACTTGCCCGGCGGCGACAGTGCTAACATGTTCGTTCCCCTACTCAAGTTGGCCGACAAACTGTTGCTCATCGGTTGCATCAACAACAACGAATTGTCGCGTCTACTGAATCTCATCGATCCAATAACATTTCAATTAGTACAACAACCATCAGCACCAACGGTGGCAAGCATACAAGCTTCACAAGATCGGACACCTCTTGATTATAACAATAATAATAATGATACGACAATGATTGGAACAACATCACTGGATGAGCCAACATTTGATGTGGCGGCCGCAATGAGTGCTCTAGCCCTGGGACCGGCAGCGCCATCCAGCGTGTGGCGTGCTTCAATCATGGAGTACAATTCAGTTGAGAACAATGCTTCAGTGCATCCAACTTCTCACGATCAGCAACAACTGATTGTGGCCTCAAACGACGGCACCGCTGATGCTTCTGCTACCGGCATTGACAATAGCAACAATACAATGATGCCATTAGAGCGATGCAAAGGTTTGCTACAAATGACACAATTGGACGAAGAGGTGAAGCTTGTCATTTGTGATTTGTTGCACCACTTGCTGGACATACAGTTGCGCCATCGAATTGAATCAATGATTGCGTTCAGTGTGAACTTTGTTGGCCAACTACAGAGCGATCAACGGCGCCGCTACGATCAAATTAAGCAATCCAATTTGCCGTCTCACTTGACGGCACGTAAGACGCGTGAGTTTCGTTGCTCGCCGCGTGAACAAATGCGATACATTCTGAACTTCAAGAATGCTGCCGACACGGGTGATGATTCTGAGTCACTCGAATGCCCGTCCAGTGAGGCGTTACGTACAATGCTGCGCAACTTACACGCCTCAATGATGGAACAAATCAAGATCATTCTCGAGGCTGACATCAAGGAGTTTCACAACGACATGGTGTCGTTTCATGCCAACACAGCGCCCGAAGTGTTTGTTAGCCAAATAGCGCGCCAACGTATCCAAGGTACTCATAGTGCTTACAATGAAACAGATAACGATGGAGGCAAGCACCGAGGGTCCACTTGGTCGCGAGCCATTCAACAATTGGGCAAAATTATTGCTGCCATCAAGACGGTCTTGTTGGCTGGGAGCGGTGATCCTATGCTCATGGGCTACGGAGACGGCCGACGTATGTACGATGATAGTGATAGCGCAGACGACGCCGGCAACATCGGATGGAACTGTGAGCAGGAGCAAATGTTTACGAAACAAATCGTGCAAACAATGATCAAGTGGGCCGACGAGTCCAGCATTGAATCGAAACGTTTGATACGATCAATGTTTCATTTGTTGTTGCGCTGTTACAACGGTGTTGGTGAACTCATTGAAGCACTCAACAACACGTATGTTATCGGCGAGAAGTCCAAGGATGACGTTGTGGAGTTGCTCCAAGTTCTGGGAAAAGTGCGCGCCCTTTTGGCCGTCCAAATGGGTCCCGACGAAGAGGAGATCATGCGCGATTGTCTGTGGACGCTGGTCAACAATCGTGTCTTTTTCCAACATCCTGATCTGATACGAATATTGCGAGTGCACGAAAATGTGATGCACGTCATGATGAATACATTGAGCAAACGATCGTCGAGTACAACGTCGGCTAGCGGTGCTGCGGCCGCCACTGCCTCTTCTGCTTCTGGCGTAGCCGCAAGTGGCGTCCCCAATGCTGCCAATGTGTCAGGCGGGCCAGCACCTGAAACTACACGCCAACAACGACTGCAATCAATGGGTGCGCAAATCATGGCCGGCGACGCTAACGCGACCGCTGCCGCTGCAGCAACAATGATGGCCGCCGGCCAGCAACAAAGCGGCGACACCAGCCAAAAACGGCGCCAAGATGACATCTCGAAAATGGTCGTATCATGTTGTCGTTTCCTGTGCTTCTTTTGCCGTTCCTCAACCAAAAACCAGAGGGCCATGTTCGAGCATTTGGACTTTTTGCTTGATAACAGTAACATTTTGTTGTCGCGCCCATCGTTGCGTGGCTCAACACCGCTCGATGTGGCCTACTCATCGTTGATGGAGAATCACGAATTGGTGCTAGCGTTGCGTGAGTCGTACCTCGAGAAGATTGCTATCTATTTGTCGCGTTGCGGTTTGCAATCTAACCTGGAATTGGTCGATCGTGGATATGCCGACGTCGGCTGGGATCCGGTCGAGGGCGAGCGTTACTTGGACTTTTTACGCTTCTGCGTCTGGGTCAATGGGGAAAGTGTCGAAGAGAACGCCAATCTGGTCATTCGTTTGCTTATTCGTCGACCAGAATGTTTAGGCCCCGCGTTGCGTGGCCAAGGCAACGGTCTGTTGGCCGCCATCAAAGACGCCATATCAATGTCAGATCGAGCACGCGTGCAGCAGCAACAACAACAAGACAATCAGCAAGACGACAGCAACAACAACAACAACAATCAGGCAGACAACGATGATGAAGATGATTCCATTGATTTGGGCGCAGCCATTCTTAATTTTTATTGTGCTCTCATTGACCTGCTTGGTAGGTGTGCGCCCGATTTGTCGCCCAACAATGCTGCCCAAGGCAAACACGAATCGATACGTGCACGTTCCATATTGAAATCGTTAGTGCCGCTGCAAGACCTGAAGGGTGCCATTGCGTTGCGGTTTGCGTTGGCGGCGCCTCAATTTCCGGCTCCCAATGCATTATCGTCGTTCATGCCGAATCACAAACAATCGTTGGTGTTGTTCCTGGAGCGCGTTTATGGCATCGAGAATCAGGCCACATTCTTCTCACTGCTTGAGGACGGTTTCTTGCCCGACATGCGTGCTGCGACAATGTTGGAGAGGCCAACCACATCGCCGGTAGCTACTCAACAACAAGACACTTATGATTCATACGCCAGCAAAAACATGCCTCAATCCAATCAAGTTGCAGAGCAACAATCTGATGATGACAGCAATGACAATGAAAACGAGAATGAAATGACACTGGCGTTGAATCGTTACCTCGGCAACTCTGCGGTACCGTTGCTCATAAAATCGTCACATTATTTCAAGAATGCCGCCCAAACTCAGTGGGCAAATTTGATGGAGCCCACTCTGCACACAGTGTATCGTTTATCAAAAGTGAAAATACTCACCAAAGGCCAGCGAGAGAGCGTAAGCGATTTCCTCGTCGCCTTGACACGCGAAATGCAACCGTCACAATTGTTGCCGCTGTTGCGCAAGCTCACCGTGGACGTGTCTCAATTGAACGAATCGACAGCGGTGGCGTTGCGTCTACTGACGCTACATTACGAACGTTGTGCGAAATATTACGGCGCCAGCGAGAGTTTGTCAGTTACAGGTGTTGCGGGTGGCAGCGGCGCTGCAGTGGCGGGTGGCAATGTTTCGGGCGTCTCGGGACCCGGGGCGGCTGGTGCAAGCGCCGGTGCCGGGACTACATTGGGTGGCGCACATGTAGCCGGTGCTGCAGGCGCCGCAGGTGTATTGGGAGGACCAGCTGCAGTAGCAGCAGCGGCGGCAGGCGCTACGGGCGGGGCCGCCGCCGGTGCTGCTGCTGGCAGCAGCTCGTCGTCGACAAGTGTATCGGCCCCGGTGGCTGGAACAGCCAGCGAAGAAGAGCGTCGCTTAACCATGGTACTGTTTACAAACATTTTCGATTCGTTATCACAAATGGACTACGAGCCTGAGTTGTTTGAGATGGCATTGCCATGTTTGAACGCCATTGCGTGCGCCCTGCCGCCCGATTATTCATTGTCAGCTGGAAGCGATTCGGGGGCGCCGTCTGGTAGCGGCGGCGACGAAGCCACCAAGCTGTTGCTAATGAAGAATAAACTGTCCGAGCCAGCAGGACCGTATTTGCCGGAGCCAGTTGACACGCGCCATGTACAATTGAACGCTGATTTGAAAGCGTTGGCCTCACGATTCGGCGAACAATATCACGAGTGGTGGGCCAATCGTAAGTTCGAACACGACTGGACTTACGGTGACACCTGGAGTTGGGAGAACAAAACACATCCACGCTTGAAGCCATACGCACTGTTGACGGCGCGCGAGCGTGAACGCTATGTCGAGCCGATCGAGGAAGCTATCAAGGCACTGCTGGCCATGGGTTGGCGCATCGAGCGTCAAGATCAATCGCAACAACCGCGAACACCGTCGCCGTCATTGCAACATAATCGATCCAACATCAATAATAGCAATGACAACATCAACGAGATGATCAACAACTACAACCCACAACCGATTGATACATCGAATCTGAGCTTGACCCGAGAGCTGCAAACGTTGGCCGAGCGTGCCGCTGAAAATGCACACGATCTGTGGGCCCGCAAGCAATTGGACGAGAGTGAGGCCAAGTGGCGCGCACAACGCCATCAAGCAGCCGTTTTGTTACACCCGCTGTTGGTGCCCTACGATCTGTTGACCGACAAAGAGAAGCGCAAGAATCGTGAACGCTCACAGCAGTTGCTCAAGTTTATGCTCTTTGATGGTTACAAGGTCTACCGTTCGTCAATGTCGAGCTATCCGCACGTACAACAATCGGGCGCAGGCGTGCCAACGAGCACCTCAATTGGCGCGATCACGAACAATAATTTGGATGCCAACCAGCGCCGATTTGCCTACTCAATCATGCACAAATTGATTGCCTACACTGACACGGTGATGGTTAAGCTAGAATTGCTCAAAGTATCGTCCAACTTCTCACGTCGCTCTTCGTTCAAACAGACCGACAAAGATGTAAAATTTTTCACCAAAGTTGTGCTCCCATTGATCGAGCGTTATTTCAGCGCACATAGGGACTTTTTCTTGGCTTCTACTACACCTCTGTCGCCTGCTACTGGCTCGCCATCGGCCACCACAAAATCTAAAGCAAAATCAACTGCTGCGGCTACAGCCGGTGCATCAGCGCCAATATCGGCAGGTTCTTCGACCACAGCAGCTCAGCCACAAATTTCAGCAGCAAAACAGGACTCAGCCGTGACCATGGGTGCAGCGTCTGAAGCTACGACAATGCCTGCGGCGGCGGCAGCGGCAGCGGCTGCAGGCTTCCGTTCGGCAAGTTCAGTTGCGAGTGGCAGTGAAAAAGAGATGCTTGCCACGCTGTTCTGCAAATTGTCAGCGATGTTACGCAACAAATTGAGCGTTGTCGGTCCCGACGCCAAGATATTCGTGCGTTGTTTGCAAGTATTGATACGCGCCACTGATGCGAAATCGTTGTGCGAGCATTCTTACGATTTTGTGAAAACATCGATGCTAACCTTTTTCAATCATAACGCACAAGATCTCACACAATGTGTGGCCAATTTGCTTAATAAGCGCTACAACTATGTTCGTGGCACCACAATGCGAACGTCTTCGTCGCTGTACTATGTGCACCTGTGCGTGCTGCCAACACTGACGGCGCTGTTCGATCATTTGGCTAGCAACGAATTCGGATGCTACTTGTTGTTGGACGAAATACAGCTGGCATGCACCAAGCTCCTAGCTGCCCTATACACGTTGGGCGCTCAAACGCAACGATTGAGTGGCCAGCATTCGTTCACGCAACGCGAATTGGAGCGCCATCGAGCTGCCTACGGTAATTGTTTGGCTGCATTTGCGTGCGCATTTCCGGTCGCGTTCTTGGAACCTGAATTGGCCCGATTCAATCGGTTTGCGTGCACGCGTCAAATGGCAGCCGACGTTCCGGTCGTGGACACACAAACAACGACAGGTGCCCAGCAAGCCGATGCAGGTGATAAGATACGCAGTGCCGGTGCCGGCAACAAATCGCGTAGCGTACATTGGCCCCAACAAGTGGTGCCTCGTTTTGAGCAACTCATGCGCCTGGTGTCGCGTTATGTGGCTTCCGGTCACACAGAATCGTCGGGATCCTCATCAGCGTCGGGCGGCGTGTCGTCGTCACAAACACACGCGTCGTCATCGTCCGCCGGAACAACCAGTGCATCGGTTTCGTCAGCACAATCGTCACAATCAAGTTCACAATCCCTGGGCGGAACTGGGCAAAAAACTTCGTCCGTCGGTGGCGGCAATGATCCTTCCAATCAAACCAACGTTGGAGTATCGTCTACTGGCGCACCAGGTGCCCAGACCTCGTCGCATCAAAGCGGACCCGTTCACTCAATGTTGTCCAGTGGATCATCTCCACCTGTTAGCGGTGGCACACACTCGTCAGCACTGTTCATGGATCAATTGGTCGACAACGAAGGTGCCATCATTGATGTGATCATTCCGATGTTGTGCTCGTATTTGCCATTCTGGTACTCACAAGGTCCCGACAGTGTGAGATCAATTGCTGCAGCCGGCATGGACGCCGATGTTGGATCGGCGCCGATGGCGGCCACTACAAGCACTGCTGGCGCCGGCGTCATCACCGTTGGCAGCTCAACCATGATGTCGGCCGGCAGTGGCAGCACCAACGTGTGTGCCAATCACTTGAACGAACTTTTAAAGCATGTGGTTGATCTGATTCGACGACAAGTCGGCCATCAACAGCAGCAGACGTCGTCGCCTTGGATGGTGACAATTGCAGCGCACGCGTCACAATTAATTATAGCTGGTGCTAGTGACGAACTATTACACAGTTCAATGTTGCCAGTATCGACCAAGATCACCCAGAATGCCGAGCAGATCTATCGTCACGAAGAAAGCATGCGCGGCTATTTGAAATCTACTGCCGAGGATACTACGGCCATCGAAGAGTCTATTCAGGAACAATTTCACATATTGGTGCGTGACATTTATGCTGCCTATCCGTTGCTGATCAAATATGCCGATTATAAGCGTAGCGACTGGTTACGTCAAGCCAATCGTTCGGCGGACGGCCAATCGGCTGGTACCGCTGCCGCTGATGTCTTGACCAATAACTATAGTCGTAATAATATCGTCACAAACAATGGCGGACTCGATCAATCAACCAGCAAAGGACAACGGAGTGAGCAGTTGCTATTTGTGCATGTGTCGACACTATTCGATATTTGGTCCAATTCACAGTATTTCCGACGCGAAGAGCAGAATTTCATTAGTCAGCACGAGATCGATAATATGGCTCTGGTGATGCCGTCGTCATCACGTCCCGGGCGTACGTTTTTCCAGCGCTCAGACCCATTGCAGGTTCAGAATTGTACGAAGCGAAAAAACAAACGCAAAGCCAGTGAAAGAACGCGCGATCGCGATCGTGAGATTGCTTCATCATTGCTTGTGGTGGCCATGAAACGTCTGTTACCTATAGGAATGAGTCTGTTCGCCGGCCGCGAACGTGAGCTCGTTCAATTGACGAAAGAGAAATTCTTGAAAAAAGAGGCTGCTGCGAAAATACGTCAATTTGTGGCACGTCAACTAGTGCAACCAAATCGCTTGGAGCCATCCGACAGCAATTGTTGGCAGCACTTTCTATATTCGCGTCTCGGCGGTTCGCAGGCGCAACAGGCGACAACACTTAAATCAGGCGCGCAATTCGAATTCAACGATGCGTTTGGTCTTGATGATGAGGCCGATGATGACGGCGCCACTGCCAGTAGAAATAATAAGGAGCGTCTAATTGAACGTATCGTTGATATGGCACGTGTATTTTTTGGCCTACACATGATTGATCACCCTAATTTGCAGCAAAAAGCTGGACGTCGTTCGTGTGTGTCAACGCAGCGCCGACGTGTCGTGATTGCATGCTTCAGAATGACATCATTGCACAGTTTGCCACGCCATAGAGCTATCAACATATTCTTGCGTGCTTACTGTGATACTTGGCTGTGTGAGGAGAATTTCGGCCAACAAAAGCTGATCGAAGATTTAACACAGACGTTCGAACAGGCGGAGCAGAACAAAATGTTCATCGGATCGACATGCAACGGATCCGGTATCGACAATCGACGCGACCCGTTGGCACAATTGATCACAACATTGTCGCGTCAAGCAACTGTGGCCAGTGAGCGTGGTGCACGTGTCGACACGCTGTATTTGCACTTTGCCGAAATATTTAGATTGTCGTGCGGCGGCGACGAAGACGACGACGATGATGACGACGACGGAGCCGGCGACGACAGCAACAACAATGGCAACGACGACACGGGTGATACCGAACAGCAGAGTGATGCTCAAGCCGATGATGATAGTGGCAACAACAGCGGCGAACAACCAGAGGCAGCCCAGACTATTCACGAGCAAGAGATGGAAAAACAGCGCTTGTTGTATCAGCAATCTCGGTTGGCTTCGCGAGGTGTCGCCGAAATGACGCTTATGTATATTGCGGCCGCCGGTCAGCATTTGTCGCCGAGCGGCTCGGCTGGTGGCGCTCCGGCTGCCGGCAGTGGTTCCGGTACGGCCGGTTCGACCTCAGCTGGTGCACGTGCACACAACCAGCCGATGATATTGAACACACTCAAGTTGGGTATTTCAATATTGCGCGGCGGCAACACTGACGTTCAGCGGCGAATGTTGAAACATTTGAAAGCGAAGAAGGATGTTGCCTTCTTCACATCGATCCAAACGTTGATGAACTCATGCTCGGTTCTTGATTTAGACGCATTTGAGCGTAATCAACGCGCCGAGGCTCTCGGTGTACGTTCGGAAAATTCAAGCGGCACCAGCGGCGCAGCCAGCTCAGGTGCCATTGCTGGTGGCGCGGCTGCTGGCTCAGGTGCAGCTAAGGGCAAGGGTACTGGTGCTGGCGTCGGACAAACTGGTGACAAGAACATGCATGATTCCGAATTTACGTGCAAATTGTTCCGCTTTTTTCAGCTGCTATGCGAAGGTCACAATTTGGAATTCCAGAATTATCTACGCACACAAGCGGGAAACACAACCACAGTGAATGTTGTTATTGCCACTGTGGACTATTTGCTACGATTGCAGGAATCAATCATGGACTTTTATTGGCACTATTCGTCGAAAGATGTAATTGACGCCTCAGGCACACATAATTTCATCAAAGCCATCACTATTGCGAAGCAAGTGTTCAGCACACTCACCGAATCTATCCAGGGACCATGTCCACAAAATCAACAGGCGTTAGCGCATTCACGATTGTGGCATGCCGTGGGTGGTTTCTTATTTTTATTCGCTCACATGCAAGACAAACTGTCACGCAACTCGTCACAATTGGAACTTCTAATACAATTGTTAGATTTACAAAAAGAAATGGTCATTATGATGCTGTCAATGCTTGAGGGCAACGTTGTCAATGGTACTATTGGCAAGCAAATGGTTGAAACTCTAGTGGAATCATCGGCCAATGTTGAAATTATATTGAAGTTCTTCGACATGTTTCTCAAGTTGCCAAAGCTTACGGCAGCATTTCAAGATTACGATCGCATCGCTTCCGGTTGGATATCCGCACCCAATCTGAAACGTGCCATGGAACAACAAAAAATGTACACGCCTGAAGAGACACAATATTTAATGTCATGCTGTGAGCCAAATCACGATGGCATGATTGATTATCGGGAATTCATAGATCGTTTCCATGGGCCCGCCAAAGATATTGGTTTCAATTTAGCAGTTTTATTGACAAATTTGTCGGAACATTTAACTAACGAACCACGTTTGCAACGATTCCTCGAGTCAGCTTCAACTGTACTCAACTATTTCGAACCCTATCTTGGTCGTATCGAAATCATGGGCAGTTCACGCCGAATCGAGCGAGTTTACTTTGAAATCAAAGAATCGACGATAGCTCAATGGGAGAAGCCACAAATTCAAGAGTCCAAGCGGGCCTTTTTCTACTCTATTGTTACCGGCGGCGATGACAAAGAGAAACTCGAGGCGTTTGTCAACTTTTGTGAGGACACCATATTTGAGATGCAACATGCCTCGAATATTTTGGGCGAGGACGAAGAGAAAGCACCAACCAAAGCGAAACAATACAAGCCAAGCTCAAATGCAAGCTCTTCATCTGGCTCAGCGTCAGGTGGTGCTACCGGTGGCGGAGGCGGTCCACCTGCCGCCGGTACCGGTACCTCTGACGAAACCATGTTGACTGTGTGCAATAAAGATGCACCAGACTCTGACAATTTGATTTTCAGCACGTGGTACGCACTTATGTGGCTCATCACTGTCTTGTCGCGTGTTGCAGTCCACGTACATCCGTCACGTATTCGTCGACGTGTAACGTACCTACGCTCAATGTCCACATGGCAATTGATTTGTGCCACCATTCGTTTGCATTACCACATCATCAAAGCGTGTGTTACAACCGCCTTTTCACTAGTGTATTCTATATTGAGATTCATCTTTTTGATTATGACTAACGAGTCGGCGGTAATTCAAGTGGACACGATACCTTATGACCCACAACCACAACCTTCTCTAACGCATAGGCGTCAACAGCAAATAGTAGGACATGGCAACGGCGGCACTAGCACATGGTCGTCATCCAACCCGGCATCTGCGGTGCAAAGTAACGGCAACACTGCTGGTAATTCTTTCAGCAAAAGAAACGCAGAAATACATGCTGCAGTGCGTACTGAGATTGTGTCGGCACCACAGGTGATGCAAGTGACGGCTGTAGATATAATGACAACTTCATCTGCTGGCGCCGAAACAAACAACATCGCTCATCGAGACCAAGATCGCGCAATGACGTTGAGTAATAGCACGAAACAACAAATAACAGATCAAATGACACTGATGAATCACGACGACCAGGCACATGAGGATTCAATTCTTTACGGCATTGATCCTGTTGCCGATCCAACACTGTTGCCGAGTTCACAAACTATTCATCATTCGACCGGAGGCCGAATGATGCGCTGGTCATCATTGTCATTGTACAGCCAGCGTATCGTTAGTCTGTTGGCGCGAAACTTTTATCTAATCAACAAATGGGTGCTCGGATTAGCGTTCGTCATTAATCTAATGTTATTGTCGTACAAGGTATCCAGCGCCACGGAATGGATGTCTTCGATGTCAAACGAAAGCGCTGTTGATCATCTGAGCATCGAACGTTTGTTTGGATTGAAAGCTGATACAGGCGACAACATTGTTGAAGCAATCAACAAAAATAATCATACTACAATCACCACTTCAACAGACGACAATAATATTGAACAACAACTTACAGGAGAACGGCGTAAGAATTATGAGCAAAATCAAAAAGAGAATAACAATAATGGCGATAATGATGACGACGACGATGATGATGATGAAGATCACGAAGAAGGTGACGACGATGATGAAGATGCTGAAATTGTTGTGATGAAATTTTACTTCAATCTTGATCCGGTGCTTAGATTGATGGCGTACGTGCACTTAGTGCTGTCGTTATGCAAATTGATCGCTTATTATCATCTCAAAGTGCCATTGGTTATATTTAAACGCGAAAAAGAGATCGCACGTAAGCTCGAATTCGAAGGACTTTACATTACGAATGATCAATCGAGCGATAATCAATCGGACGGTTGGTGGTGGAACAATTGGGACAAGCTAGTCATTAGCGCGGAAAGTTTTCCCGTCAATTATTGGGACAAATTTGTGAAGAAACGTGTACGCGAAAAGTTCAGCCAACAATATGATTATGAACACATTTCACGATTGCTCGGTATTTCAAGTTCGTCGTCTGCCAATAACAAATCAGGTAGTGGCGGTTCCGGCAACAATGGAGGATCTGGCTCTAATACCAGCCCCGGCACCAGTTGGCACCAAATCGACTGGCGATATCAAGTGTGGAAAGCTGGAGTTTTTCTTATGGATCAATCATTTCTATATCAAGTATTTTATTTGATATTCTCATTGATTGGACAATTTAATTATTTCTTCTTTGCGGCTCATCTGTTGGATGTAGCCGTAGCCTCGAAGAAGTTGCGCACCATTTTGCAATCCGTCACTCACAATGGCAAGCAATTGGTACTCACAGTAGGTCTATTGACAATTGTCGTCTACATTTACACTGTGATTGCGTTCAATTTCTTTCGTCGTTTCTACGTTCAAGGCGACGATTCATCAGACAAAAAGTGCCATGGCATGCTCACCTGTTTCGTGTATCATCTCTATCAAGGTGTGCGTGCCGGTGGTGGTATAGGCGATGTTATCGAGACACCCGATGGCGACGATTACGAAATGCACCGTATTGTGTTCGACATAACGTTCTTCTTCTTTGTTATAGTTATACTGTTGGCAATAATTCAAGGTTTGATCATCGATGCGTTCGGTGAGCTACGTGATCAACTCAATTCGGTAGCCGAAAACATGGAGAGCAATTGTTTCATTTGTGGCATTGGACGGGACGTCCTAGACAAAGTTCCACGTGGTTTCGACACACACGCTCAAAAAGAACACAATCTCGCTAATTACATGTTCTTTTTGATGCATTTAATTAATAAGCCGGATACTGATTATACTGGTCAGGAGACTTACGTTTGGGAACTGTACCAGAGAAGATGTTGGGACTTTTTCCCGGTCGGTGAATGTTTCCGTACACAATCAGAGGAGGACAATGATGCGGCAAAGGGTACCAAAAAAGACTGAACTATGAACAAGTGTTACAAGGTACAATCACAATTGGTCTATAACTCATTCACACCATAATTAAGTTGAACCGCGTCTTTGAACAAAATTGTTGAGTAAAAAGGGCCAGCCTACCTATCTTTGATCTATTTAGGTGTTTCAATAGTGATGGATTAATAAATTCAACGCATGAAAACAAAACCGTATTTTTGATGCAATTCATTAGAGTATATTGAGTTTTTATTTACTGCGATATTAAGCCTCCCGCATCTTTGTCTTCTTCTCTCTGTTTTAGGCAAGCTGTTTTTGGATTGAGGTTTCTCTCCTTGACTGCTCGCTCCAAGCCGTTGATCACTTCGACAGCATCGTGCAAGATTATTAATTTGGTGCGATTTCTATCGGCCGTCATGTGTTGGGCACACATCTTTCCTAATTCTTTGAAAGCGTCATTTATGTCACGGACTCGCGTTCTTTCCCTGGCATTATTGGCATGACGTCTCTCTTTGTCATGCTCTTCGCCTCTACCCGAGCAAGAATCTCCGGCTGTGCTGGACATTGGACTCGGCACTGACATTGATGCTGATGCTGATGCCGACGCCGATGTCTCAGGCATAACCGACAGCATATCGGGAATGGAGGGAGCCATGTGTTGTGATTGTTGTACTTGTGATGGCGGTGGCGCCGCTGCTTCATGCATGGCAACATTGGAAAAAACTGAGCCGGGTGTTTCATCATCCCGCAGCACGTCCAGAATTTCTTCTAGACTAGGCTCGAAATAATCAGGTTGACCATGAGCATTGTGGACTTGATGATGAGCAGCAAGTGTGTTATGTGGGTCGATATGTTGAGTTGATTGTTGCTGCGGATCATGGTGCTCCTGTGACTGGATCATAGCCAAGGGGTGCGAAATAGGTTGTAAAGGCCGGACGTGTGAATGATGTGATGCATGTTGTAATGAATGCAAAATTTGTGGTTGATGAGATGATCCTTGATGACCGTATGGATTCGGTGGAAGAGTTACTGGCTGATGCTGGTGATCAACAGAATGATTGATTGTTCCCTGATGATGATGAGGATGATGGTGTGGTCCCGTTTGGCTAACAGGCACCCCAGAGGGATCGATGCAAACTTGAGCCGGTCCCATTGACTGGACAACAGAGTTTCGCATCATTTGAGGGTCAGATGATACGAGCAGCTGCTGAACATTTGCATGCTGGACAGGTGAAGGATTATAGAAGTATGGATCCATAACGCTGGTTGTATTGACTCATTCGTCAAGGAGGCACGACGATATTTCCTGAATACAATCAACAACAGCGTTCTACGTGGTTGATACGTTTACGTTCAATCAATGTGTCTTCAATGTTTGAATATAATTATGCTATCATGCAAATGCGTGTAAAGTGTTATAATCGATTTACAAATGACGACAATGTGATGGGTGGCGCAGCTAGAAGCGACTCTGGTGCTTCACATTTGTAGTCAAATTATTTGGTTAAGCATAGCTGAGATGGGATTGTTCCTATGTGCAGATTCAGGTCCGAAGTGTGACTATTATATTTGCTAATACTCATGATCGATTGTCATATGCAACATTCTCCTCGATGTCTGTGCCATGGAGTGGAGACAAGTAAAATTAGGGTCCACGACTACGAGTCAATTTGTTGTTCCGCTGTCAATGATGCGAGAGTTTGCATGGATTATCCAGTGTGCACTGTGTGAGGATGGGATTCGTCACAAAAGTCCTTTATTCCAACGCACAATCATGCTAATACATATGGGCCATGTTGTACCAGGGAGCACACAAGGAACTTAGCGTTAATCATGCTGAAACATGTTGGGGACTTTTGAATAGATGCGCATGCGTAACGCCCAGATGGAAGGAAAATTCCCATCTGGTAAATGAATGATCCCGAAAACGAGAAAGAACAGACAAAGAGGATGAGAAAATTGGTTCTTTGTTCTTCTTATCTATTATTTCTCACAACTTTATTCGGGACTATTCATCTTATCAGGCAATGGAGCAATTATCAATTTTCGATGATTTTCATGAATGTATTTTGTCCATCTCGAATCTGGAGCCAATTGTCTTTTGAGTAACGACTTTTTTCAGTATCGTCGAAAGAATGGAATGTGTAGGCCCATCTTGGCGAATCGGACATGTTTCGAGCGCTTCTGTGAACAACAAGTCCATGTATCAGCACTAACGAACCTTTTTTTACGGGCACCTGAACGAATTGATTGTCTTCGTATTTAACTTCTGGTGTTGTCCATGTGATTAGTTCACCCTCGTCTTTGCCCGTAAGAACAAATCTTCGTTTCAGCTCCCATTTGTGTGAACCTGGGATAAATTGTAAACACCCATTCTCGGGAGTCGCATCGTCAAGAGCGATCCAGAAACCAACTAATCGTATCTCAGGCTCGGTACGGATGAAAGACGCATCTTGATGTGGCGTATACTCGGCCCCGATTTTGGGGTTTTTAAAAATCACCATCGATTGCGTCACAGTAGGTTCGGTGAAATTGATCTCTTTGAAAATCAGACGAACTTTATCATTGTTGGTGTATTTGTGAAATACTGGATTGAGATAATGTAATGCGTGCCCGATTTTAGAGAGGGTTCGATCTATTGGCAATAGAAACTCTCCAGTATCTTGATCGATTGCATGCTTCTCGTGGAAATAGCCAATTTTGTTGGCTGAATCTAAGAAGTAATGATTTTTTACGTTAAAGTCGTTGCCGAATATGTTCCTCTTCTCTTCTTTTGTAGATTCGTGAATCAAATTATTTATTTCCTTCTTGATATCAGTAATATCATTTTCGCTCAGGAATGATTCAATCACCGCGTAACCGTTAGTGAAAAAATTTTGCGCTGCGACACGGATCCTCTCTTCTAGACCATTCATTTTGTGGACTACGTTGTTCACGCTTCACTAGGCTTGATTAAATACTCTCATTCCACTGTCTGTGTCAATCTAATTGGTTGCACTTTAAATGAAGCTTCAAAGATGTTATAAATTCACTAGAAAGGCACAAACAATTTTGTGGCTGATATGTTAACAATACGATGCTAACTACGATGCTTCGAGTGTGTGCACTCTATGTGCTGCTTATCAGACGTAACTGATGGTATGAGTATGATATTGGTTGTGCGGCCCTCAAGTGAATGACTATGAGTCACTCTTTATCACAAAAAAGTTCATCTAGTTAGTAATGATGATGATACTTGCACTTTAGAGCTTAATTAAAGTACCATTGTTTGAACGAAACGTGGTCGCACAATCTCTAGACGCTAAATAGTGATGTCAGAGTCTCAACATGCGACACTAGCCATGACTAACGCAGACCGTAACAATTCAATCACAGTTCTCAACCACAAGCTATAGGATGATAAGAAAACAATGTGACAAGATCCTCTCAATTTGGAGGTTTTTCTTGGTAAGGATGGAGATCCCGACCAACCCTCCACTATATTATTCGAGCGGATCTGTGCCAAAGTCAAAACAAACTTGGGCTCAAATTAAGCGTTATAAATAGTCATCAGGATTTTAAAATGTGTCCAGATTGAGAGCTCATTTGATTGTGAATTCTTGTCGAATGCACGTCTTCAATCATTCTATCTATGTTTGATTGTCTAAAGAGTTGAAAATACAAAATTTTCATCTTACAACTAACCCATTTCAATACTCAAGCATGAATGAGATGATGAGCGAAGTAAGTCTATTTAGTTCGAGTTATTGATAGTTCTCAAACTTACAATCAAACACACAATGACAATACTTAAATTTCAAATTTTTAGGAGGAGCGCAAGATGCGCGAAGAGCGTGAGCGCAAGAAAGCGGAAGTCAGAGCTCGCCTTGAGGCATCATCGAAATCAAAGCAGAAGAAAGGATTCATGACACCTGAAAGAAAGAAAAAACTAAGAGTGAGTCAAATTCTGCACTAGTACAGTATATAAAATCATTTAATCCCAGTAATTCATTTTCAATTTTCAAACAGCTATTACTCAGAAAAAAGGCTGCTGAAGAACTCAAGAGGCAACAGGAGGTGAAAGCAACTGAGAGAAGAAGGGTGATCGCCGAGAGAACAGGACCCAAAAAGAATCTCGACGACCTTGATGAAAGTGAGTAGATAGTTTTGATAATTGTTCGTGTTGTTCCTAAGATATTATTAGCTAATCAACAGTCTGAGTGTGGCCAAAAATCTATCAGAACAATTGCAAGATCTATGCAAACAGTACCATGAGAAGATAGCGGCTCTCGAAAGTGACAAATATGATTTGGAATATCACGTCAAACGTATCGACTACGATATACATGAGCTGTCTACGAAAGTCAACGACATGCGTGGAAAATTGTAAGTTGTTTTTGTGTTTGCTTTTATCTCAGACTTGTTATGTTTGACTCAACCTGACACTTGTTTTTTATCATCAAACTTCGTTTTACACTGACAGCACTAAACCACCACTCAAAAAGGTACCAAAGTTTGGTGTCAAAATTGAACGAATGCTGCTGAATGCCCGAAAGGAAGTTGGCTTCTCCGTGAATCTGAAAGCTGTCAAACGTGACCAATTCAAAGCCGAGACTGAATCGCGCGAAGGAGACAATACACCCGAATGGTCCTGGAAAAAGCAAGGCGGACCGGATCAGTCTACCGATCTATCGACATAATGGTGATGAAGTCAATATTCACCATGATCAGACAACATATGACGAAGAAGCCATGAGAATATTTGGCAAGATAGACACTGAACGTTGTGGATTCATCACTCAAGATCAACCCATGGATTATTGTAAGCAAGAGGAGAATACGCTCGACCATTGATACTCTGCAGGGTACTCTGGGGGCACCATAAATAAATGTGAAGGTTCTGTGCAAACTTAAGTTTGGTGCATGCTCAGCCAACTTGTCAAAGATCGATCGGTTATCCGTTCGCTTTATTTGTGAGTGTGTGTAATGTGTTGCTGTGGTGCCTGATTCGGGATTTGGTTGGGCCGTCTTTTGCCTTGATGGCATACATATACGCGATCGTGGGTGCTGATGTTGTTAACTCTTGTAGTTGGTGTGTGACATATTCATATTAATATATATGCCTATATAGAAATAAATGTTTACACATACATGTATGCATATCTATGTTCATGGTTCTTGTTCACGTTCTGTGTATTTATATGTGTGTTGGCCAGAATCAATTATATGATCTTGGACGTTGTTGGTGGGACCGGAGCACTTGTTCCCCCAGCAGTTGCTGGAGTTGGCTCAGTGTTAGTTGCGGTGGCCGCTTGCTTTTGTTTAAGCATAGTCCAATCGAATATATAATCGTATTGGTAGGCGGATGTGCGGAAAAGAATCCTAAACAATTGACGCAAATACATGTAATCAGGCGATTCTTCAAATCTCAATGCGCGACAATAAGACAGGTATATGTTGAATTCGGCTGGATAACCCTTGCAAAGTTGCTCTATCGGTGTCGACATTTTCTTTTCAGAAATCTTGTCGTACTTTTGCTTCTTGGTTGCCGCCTTGAGACCTTGCCATGGCAGAGAGCCTCGGTTGAAATACATGAGGACATAGCCTAGACTCTCCATATCGTCCCGTCTACTTTGTTCAATGCCTAGATGGGCGTTTATAGATGCGTATCGTGCTGTTCCGGTTAAATTCTTGTCTTCTCTGTAGAGGATGTGGGCCCGCGATCGAGAATCCCTGAACTTTTTGGCAAGACCAAAATCAATAAGGAACAGCTTATTGCAATGTCTACCAATGCCCATCAGGAAATTATCGGGCTTTATGTCCCTATGGATGAAGTGCTTGCTATGAACGTACTCGATACGCCCGATCATTTGATCAGCGAGCATTAAAACGGTTTTTGTTGAAAATTTTCGAGAGCAGAAATTGAATAAATCCTCTAACGATGGGCCAAGTAAATCCATAACTAATATATTGAAGTCTTTTTCAGTTCCATACCACCTAACATGAGGTATACCTATGCCACCTTGAAGAATCTTGTAAAGCTTTGATTCGTACAAGAGCTGTGGATGCCTGGCCCTGGTGGATTCCATTTTGACGGCCACCTCCTCGCCAGTGGCCATATTCATTCCTAGATAGATGTCGCCGAATGAACCAGAGCCTATTTTTCTCATAAGCCTGTATTTGTGGCCCACTATGAATTCTGGCCGCACATTCGCGGATATCGACATTTTGTTGGATTTTTGTGTGTGATTGTATGCCTGCGAGTGGATATAATTGTTGTAAGTGTGATGTTTAAATAATATTATTTAATATGTTTGATATTATTTGTGTATTTATTGTTTTGTATGCTGGTGGATAATATTAGCAGTAATCCTGACGCGAGACCCAGCACACACAGGCGCACACACACTCGAACAGACAAACAATTTGTACGCAGGAACAGAGCATGCAACAGACGCTTGTGACTACGCATACAATCGAGACCGAAACTAGCCGCTTGTTTATGAGTATGAGTGTGTGTGTGCGCTCAAGTAGTGCCAGCATGTTGGTGCGTGAGTGTGCGTTTCATCTGTGCATGGTGCTCTTTTCCCCATTTCGCTTCTGGCTATTCCTTTGTTCGATTGCCCCCCCAATCAAAAAACTGTGCCCGCATAGAACACAGTATGCGATGATCCAGCTGCTGTTCCTGCTACTCATGCTGTTGCTGTAATGCACACCATGCATTGCACAGCGACATGCCAGTCCCCTAGCGTATGTGAGTCACTTGGTCGCTAAATTGAGTCGGCGTTGCCTATTCCATCCCCCAATGCGTCTTTTGTATTACAATGCGAATAAGGGCAATGCTGTTCCCCCAATATTGAGCGCATGCGTTCTCGTATCTCTAACTTGTCGCATCGAACAAGCACTAAATAATGCTGCAATCCTCATGTAGCGATGGTTGTACTTGTCGCAACATAGATGGCGCTCAGCGGCATTCTATTCGGACGAAAACGACGACGGGCTTAGCGAGCTCACACAACCTGCTAGGTATTTCGCATTTGTTAAGGTCGTTGCCAATTGCAGATGCCGACAGCAGTCCCGTTTTACTCGCACGTCGGATGGCCGGTAAATGTGTCTGCACACACACGAACACACATAGCCAACAACAAATTTAGGGCTACTACCAAGTTTACGGCACGCTTTAGCTGACAAGTGTCTTACGCTTATTAATGTTTTCCAGCACGTTGCATTGTGCATTTCAAAACTCGTAGGTTTGTTTCATGGACCACACCTGTTAACTGCAAATATAAAAGCCACGTGCCTACGTACTACAGTATTATAGAGGTAAAAAACGCTCATTTCGAAACCAACTTCCACACCGCCGTAAAGACGATATTGTTCAAAACTGATAATGGCCGGAAGTTAACAAGACCTTTTTATGAGACTATGTATTCGGACGTTTTATTATATTCTTATCGAAGTGTATCCAATTTTTATCAACTTTTGACAATATTCGGCTGCAGTAAATGAGTTCGAAACATTGGTTCTGTGTGAGAGGGTTATTAGTATTTAGAGTTCCTTGTGGTCATTGTATCCATGAAAAATAAAAATCTCCTTGGTCCATCTGTTGGATAATTCACTGACTGACTACTGAATCTTTCTTTGCGGGTCTGTTGCAATTGAGTTGTCTGAGGCGTTCGTCGCTGTTACGTATTCCATGCGAGAAGTATGTAACTAGACCTTTGAGTCAAACGGAAGAATCATTAGTAATTGCCAATTCGCAATTCATCGCTGTAATCGTGTTTTGACCTACCTAGGCATAACCAAATTCCAAACCGGATCCACGTTCCTCGGGATAACTTCAACATTAAGTAAAAGTTGACGGCACAACTCAATAGTGGCACCCATGGTACCAGAGGAACCTGAGCAGAAAAAATGTCATTATTTAGAATTCAGATTACAATGAAGTTGGAAATAATATTTTTTGGAGAAATAGACGTTTGATTGACTCTAGACCCTCGTTTCGATTCTCTCTCGCGTTGAGGCAAATTGATTTATTCATGCCTCCACATAATCCGAACTCCGGTTTCGACTCTACATCTAAGCGATGAGCGTTAACGGATAGGGTGGCTCTTAACCCGCGTCAAATGAAAAAAGCATTGCACGATTACACTTACACTAAATGACAATTCTTGTTTAGGGCTTGGTTGTCTTGCCAAACAAACGACCATCATCAGAATAATCGAAATGAACAAAGCTAGTACGACACATGGCAGTTGGTCCCAATTGCTCAATTCAGTCTCGAATATTATGACCATGTAATCGAAAATGATTAAAGACGCGACTGTAAACAATATCGATTAGTAGAGTTAAAACTATGAAATATATATATATATACGCCTTTTAGCAAGTATCGCATGACTTACCGACTGTCCAAATGAAGTTGCAACTAATTGACGTTGTAGATTTTGATGCGGTACTGAGCTTCGGATAATTGAGCAAGCGTTGAACTAATCGTGAGTGTTTTCTAACATTGTCATCATGTCCAATTGTTGAGCATTGTTCCAAAGAGTTTTGCACTATACTGACATCGTTGAGTCCAATACAATTATCAATTTCATCGCTATAAACTGGGTATTCGTGATTGTATCTCAAGATCAATACCGATATGGCAACAAGACTGTAGGCCAATAATGTTCCTATAGACATCATATCAGCTAATTCTTCAAGATCAAACATCGATGCCATAACGGCAGCACAAGCACCGCTTATTATTGTAGCAAACAATGGAGTTCTGGTGCGTGAATTCACTCGACTAAATGCTCTAAAAATAAGCCCATCACTTGACATGGCATACAAAACTCGAGGCAGCGGATACAAAGCACCTAGGAGACTTGTTGACAAACCGGCAAGTGATCCTATAGTGATCACATACCTTGAGGTGGGCGAACCTGCTTTCTCGAATATATAAGGTAATGGGGCAGCCTTATTCTGCTCCCAGTAGGGCCTTAAGAGAGAAAATGGGTTCCATTAGTTAGATTATCCTGTTGCTTGCAGGCTGCGTTCATCGTTACAGAAACTTACCACATAAGTGTTTGAATTGCCGAGACGAAAAAGTATGCTAACAAAATAATAGTTAGCGAAAGAACAATACTTATAGGTATGGCTCGCTTTGAGTTGCGAACTTCTTCACCTGTAGTTGCGATCACATCGAACCCAATAAATCCATAAAAGCAAGTTGCGGCTCCTGCTAGAACGCCGGAAAATCCAAAAGGAAGAAAGCCCCCTTTACCCATGAGCTTCTGTCGATCTTCCATGGAAGTGTCATCGTTCATCATTGAGGTACTTGTGTTGTATGTATAAGTGGCAGGATCAATGTTCCAATTATCAAAGTTGGCATAAAATGATCCAACTATGATTACGTAAAACACTACCATGATATTGATTCCGGTAAACACAGTGTTGAATCTTGAAGAATCTTTCATGCCAACGGCAGTTAGAATTGTTACCAATATTGTGATGGCAGCTGCAGTCAAGTCAGGATAATTGTTCGTGCCTGGAATCGTAAACGGAAACCAATCTTTGTAACAGGCATGGAGTTTGCCATCGAACAATGAATCAATGTATCCAGAATAGCCTCTGTCAGTGTTGTTGTCAGTCACAAAAATGAGAGATAGTTTGTTTTTACTTGGGTTATAATCGGATTGCCTCTAATCAAACAAAAACATCGCAATAGAGCTTAAGTTACCTGGCGCCACTGGCCGTTCCAATCAGATATTCTACAATGAGATTCCAGCCGATCAAGAATGCCATAATCTCAGATATTGAGACATAACTGTAGATGTAAGCTGAGCCGGCCGCTGGCACTCTCGCTCCGAATTCAGCGTAACACAATCCGGCCAAAATAGACGCAAAAGCGGCTATTATGAATGAGATAATGACCGCTGGGCCAGCCTTCTTTGAAGCAGCTTGACCAGCCAATACATAAATTCCAAGACCCAAAGTACTTCCAACACCTAATTTTAGATGACAAAAATTGGCTTGAGTTAGGATTATTACATTCCATAAGTTTGATAGACAATGATAAAAATCAGCAATACTTACCCAAAGCTGTGAGGTCAAAGGTCCCAAGACAACGGTCTAATTTTGTGTCAGATCCAGAGGCTCGCTGTATTGGCTTGCGACGTCGCATAGCAAGCGACAATTCTTTGAATATTGTCATTTTTATAGTAGGTTATTATTGTGCAAATGTGATTGTCTATTGTATTAACAATGATTGAAAGAAAAATATTTCTCAGGAAAGACCCGATAAAGCTCACTGACTGGTGCTTAATGGACAAAAAAATAGTTGATTCCCATTGATCTGTGTCTCACGATTCAACGGATTTATGAACTGAATGATCATATTTATTTCCTTCTCCAAGTTTACTGTGGTGCTTTAACAAAGATGGTGTCGGGTGACAATCCAACAATGATTTGTGTCCAACATGACACCGATATAAACCATAGTTGAAGGGCGCTTACGTAACTGTGCGCGCAACGTGCAACTAGGGCATGTGAGCAAGCATGCTGGTCACGAGGTTGGTTACGAGCGTGAAGCCTGAGAGGCCGAGCAATACAACCTAGGGCACACTAGACACGTCACATCGATATGGTTATTACAATTAGCCAATCGACAGACTTTATCACACTTCATTTCGCTTGAAAAAAATTATTGTCTCGCTTTCTCCCGAGAACTCATGACAACACCAAAATACAGAACGCAGCCACAGAAATTATAATAAGCCGTCTTCACTTTTAATCATTGATACGTGATGATTCGCGGCGAAAAAGTGAAAAAGGCATAAAGTGGTCTTACAAACGACACATTTTATGTACACTATCCTGGAGAGATTCGCAAAAGATGATAGCACATCTTGTTGCTATGATCGAGATGATATAATATTTTTGAGAACAAGTAAAATCAATCATGCTTCAAGCAATTCACATGGTGTTTAATATGGTCCTCAATGAATGTGGACACAAAGTAGTAACCGTGATTGTATCCCTCCTGCTTTCTGAATGTGACCGGCTGACCAGCCTCACGACATGCCTTGGGAAAGTTGTCCGAGACCAAATATGATTCCCATTCGTCTTCGGTGCCAACATCAACCAAAATGTTAGCGTTCGATCGTCTATACTGGTGATTTTTGACCAGCTCAGTGGCATCGTATTCGTTCCAGGCGTCCTGACGATGAGTACCCAAGTAATGCGTGAAACATTTTTTTCCCCAAGACGAATTGATAGGATTCGATATGGGTGCAAATGCCGATACAGATTTGAATCTGGCATGTTCTTTGAGGAACATAATTAGCGCTCCGTGGCCTCCCATTGAGTGGCCTGTAACTCCAGCACGCTCTGGATCAATCGGAAAGTTCTTCGCAGCTACTTCTAACAATTCCTGGGACACATATGAATACATTCCTATTCAAAGAGCGGATTAATCGTGAAATGGTGAAGTACAAAGTTAGTTTATATTTGCAGATGCGCGGAGAAGTTCCCCACTACAATATCCAGATACTTACGATAATGGTCACTCCAAGGTTTCTCTTGGGCGTCAACATAAAAACCGGCACCCGTTCCAATGTCCCATGATTCCTCCTCACCGGGAACATTGCATCCCCTCGGGCTCGTATCAGGATTTATGACGACAATCTCGTACTGTTCAGCAAACTTCTGAAATCCGCTCTTGGTAATGAAATTTTGCTCCTGTGTGTGAAAGAAGTTCATTTTTCTTTGTTACACTTACAGTATTGAAACTCTAAATAATCAAAATCATGTTTTTGGTTTGAATTCTCTTAGAGAATAGATTGAAATGCTTTGTTCTCGTCGAGTGAAAACTCTTAAATTATAGATACTTATAGATACCTACCGTACAGGTTAATCCACTGAGAAAGTAAAGAACTATTAAATAAAAATGAGGTTGAGAGAGGGAGAGAGAGAGTATTGGTTCATATCCTGGCTTGAAACGGTTAACATTCGAAACATGAGTCTTAGGATATGCGATCTACTTACCCGGATATTTTTTATCTGGATTGGTTGCAACACTCGACGGCAAGAAGACACCAAACTTCATCTGACAACCGAGTGTTCTACTTGAATGTCCATAAACATACTGGTGACCATTAAAGCACTTAGCCCTCGAAACCTCAGTTATTTGTGTTGGACCAGACATTTCTTATCTTGTTGATTTTTTTTGAAGTTGAAATTTTTGATCTCGAACGTCGAGTGATCCGGAAAATGTTTTATGGAACAATAAAGTAGTTCGAGAAAAACAAAATGTTGTCACTGTCAAGGGTAAATCTCAAGGGTTTATCTAACTCGACTTTATTGATTTCCTCCTGTTGCAGTTGTCCTGCGTGTGTTCAAGCAGTTTATTCGCGAATTACAATTGTATTTGTGTATGCGTCACAATACTTTCGGGACACTGTATTTCAACAAGTGTGTTGCTGTTACAATCGTTGCCATTAAATTTAAATCATATGATCATCATTGTTCACCTGAACCTTCAACCGAAAGTTTTCAGAGAAGGATCACCATATGTTTCTACGAGCATGGTCAAACTACTGAAAACAAAAGAAGCTGCAAACATTCTGCATGATTAGCTATATAAAGAAGAAGCTCGGGATGCTCTAGAAGATTTTGTTAACAACCTCAATGTAGGTGAGGACATAATAGAGGGCGAGGATGTGATAAATGCGGTAGGTTTGGATGATCGTTTTCCTGATAATCTTAAAGGGTGCCCACGACGAACGCAAAAACAAATAAAAGAAGCACAGATGACTGTGCCTTCCAGCAGTGCATTT